>NLAM01001017.1:3055-15188 GCA_002370325.1 Metschnikowia hawaiiensis
AAAAAAAAAAAAAAAAAAAAAAAAAAAGAAAAAAAAAGAGTACAAAAGACAACTGCGTTATTGTCCAGATTCCGAGCCGGTCTACGCATAAACATCTTCGTCGAAGACGACATTTTAGAAGAAACCCAAGACTCTGATACTCATTTTCATGCTTTCCACTTTGACCTCTAGCCTTTACAAAAAATTCGGCATATCATTCCAGACACCTAGACACTTAGACAGTTGGACAGTTGGACACTTAGACTTTGGACAGTGGGACACTTAGACATTTATACTTCAGACAGTTGGACATTACCAGACATTACTAGACATTACTAGACATTACTAGACATTACTAGACATTGAGACATTTGACATTAGACACTTAGACATTGCGACATTAGACATTACACATTAGACATTACACACTTAGACATTACACACTTTGTAGTATATCAAATATTTGGTTAATTCACAGGGGTATCAGTCTATATAGTAGTGTAGAAAGCAAAAAGACATTTCAAAGACTCGAGCCGTTTACCTGGGCCATGGGCCATACAATTCCACTGGTCACGTGCCACACCTTTAACGGATCACTGGAAAATCCTCCTGTGTCTTATCAGACTTTCAACCCGTTTTTATGAAGAAACGTCCATGTGAACTTTTCAACTTGCCAAAAATATAAATGCTGTTTAGAACTAAATTGAAGATTTTCTTTTGTTACCTTATTGTACTGCATATACCAATACTTCCTAAAGACCAACAACTACCATGCTTACTGTACCAAATACTATACTGAATACTTAGTAAATACGAATCATTATTACGGTTACTGTACTTAATACCGAACCAAAAATATTCTATATTTACGAAAATATGTACTAAATACTATACTAAATAGTACGAAATGCACTACGCACTGTACTAAATTCACGAAAACTAATAATTACTCTGACGGTAGTAAATATAATAAATACTATACTAAACACTGTACTAAATTCACTAAACACTATACTAAATAATACATTAAATGCCAATAACCATGACTATTTTTGTACTAAATACTATACTAAATACTATACCAAATGCTTACAAAATCATTAGAACTACTACGCTTACTGTACTAATTACTAATCACTATTTCTCTTACTGTACTTAAAACTATACTAGAAACTGTCCTAAATACTATGTTAAATACTAATTACTAATACCCTCACCGTACCAAATAGTATACCCATTGAAATACTAAATACTCACTCAAGGCTCACTAAATAGTAATAAAAAATACTATTACTGTTACTTCACTAAATAATCACTATTACTCTTACTACACTAAATACCCTAAATACTTTACTAAATACTAATCAATATTACTCTCACTGCACTCAATACTATACTAGAAACTGTCCTAAATACTCACTAAATACTTATAACAATTACTCTTGCTGTACTAAATATTTGTTAAGTACTAATGACTAATACTCTTATTGTACTAGATCTTATACTAATTATTATGCTAAATAATAAGTTGTACTCTTCCTGTACTTACTATACAGAAAACCGTACTAAATACTCTACTAAATTCAATAATACTATACAAAATCCTAAGTACTGTTACTGTTACTGTTACTTTATTAAACACTGCACTAAATAAAAACTATTAAATATACTGTACCAGTACTATACTAAATATACTAAAGACCAAATACTTATAACTATACTAAATTCACTAAGACTAATAACTACTACTCTTCCTGTACATACTATACTGAATACTCAGTAAATACTAAATACTATACGAAATACTGTACTAGAATATTTTATGCAGGCTTGTGGCTTTAGATTCAAGACTCTTTTGGGTTTGTATAGTCATTGACAGTCTAGTACATCATCCGGGTCGCTTGTATGTAGGAGTAGAAGTATAAAGCCCCATTTATGTCTTGATGAAAGTTTCATGAACTTTTTCCGGTGATTCAGTCTTTATCTGTGACAATTCTAGATAAAAAAGGAAGTAGAGAATGGAGAATAGAGATTGGAGAATAGAGAATGGAGAATAGAGAATGGAGAATAGAAGAAATAGAAAATGAAATAGAAAATGAAATAGAAAATGAAATAGAAAATGAAATAGAAAATGAAATAGAAAATGAAATAGAAAATGAAATAGAAAATGAAATAGAAAATGAAATAGAAAATGAAATAGAAAATGAAATAGAAAATGAAATAGAAAATGAAATAGAAAATGAAATAGAAAATGAAATAGAAAATGAAATAGAAAATGAAATAGAAAATGAAATAGAAAATGAAATAGAAAATGAAATAGAAAATGAAATAGAAAATGAAATAGAAAATGAAATAGAAAATGAAATAGAAAATGAAATAGAAAATGAAATAGAAAATGAAATAGAAAATGAAATAGAAAATGAAATAGAAAATGAAATAGAAAATGAAATAGAAAATGAAATAGAAAATGAAATAGAAAATGAAATAGAAAATGAAATAGAAAATGAAATAGAAAATGAAATAGAAAATGAAATAGAAAATGAAATAGAAAATGAAATAGAAAATGAAATAGAAAATGAAATAGAAAATGAAATAGAAAATGAAATAGAAAATGAAATAGAAAATGAAATAGAAAATGAAATAGAAAATGAAATAGAAAATGAAATAGAAAATGAAATAGAAAATGAAATAGAAAATGAAATAGAAAATGAAATAGAAAATGAAATAGAAAATGAAATAGAAAATGAAATAGAAAATGAAATAGAAAATGAAATAGAAAATGAAATAGAAAATGAAATAGAAAAATCCAAAAAGTGGAAGTGGAAAAAAAATGTGTCTGGGTTTGGAGAGACGAGTGGAACCAGAATTTCAATGTTCTGTTGTGAGAATGCGAAACTGTAGAATCTTGTAAAATCGGGCCAAAAAAACCAAAACTTCATGAAAAAAAAACCTCAAAAAATATCGTTTAGTAATTGATTCGGGGTTCCATTAAAAAAATTGCAGTCCTTAATTAGAAAAAATGCACTCCCAAATTAAAGTATTCCACTCCCGAAATTGCCGTCCCAAATCAAGTCTTTTCTTTTTTTTTCGCGCTCAAACCTCAATTCTTGACGAGATAAAAGAAATAAATGCGAAAAATGCGTATGAAAGGCTTGAGATAAGCGGTACTGCACACAAGGTCATATACATGGATAATAAAAAACCACACAACTTCGTCCAATTTGCAGATTCCCATAAAACCAAGTTCATATTTTCGTAGTTTATCCTTTAGAATTTATAGCTCATCTTTTTGATTTGGCCTTTTGATTTTTTTTTTTTGAAGTATAATTTCACGCTTCATAGGTTCATCCTTCTCACCTCACCACACCTCACTGTAGAAGTGAGATGCAAAAAATGGTCCCCTTACATTTCCACTCCATTAAATCATGACATGCAAAAAGAAAGGAGAAAATAAAAAGCAGAAAGAGGAGTAAAGGGAAAATGATAAGAAGAAGGAAAAATGATAAGAAACATAGTTTCTAATGCAGAAGTAGCTTGTTATGAAGTAAAGATCTCAATGGACCTTCTTTTCAATATAAGAACTAGACGTAAATATTAAACAATTCACTGATCTTCATAACAAATGTGCTATATTAGTAAAATGTAAACATACCAAAAAGTAATTAAACCGTCCTTCCGAAGTTAATAGATATGAAGATACTTATTCATAGAGTCAAGTACCTTTTCAAACAAAGGACACGTTTGAGTTTCAAAGACTTCTCCAACTGGTGCATTTTTCTGTTGTTCTATTTTTGGTTCTGTCTCTGGTTGACTCAAATCCTTACGTGTAGCTCGGGTCACTTTTCTTGGGAAACACGTGGGAAAAATCCGCCTTTGCCAACCGCAAACGTCTGTGATGTGCCTCCACAACGAATAAGGGCCCAAGAAAGACGTTGTTTTTTGAATGGGAATCAAGTTTGGCCCTTAAAAACAAGATCGCTGTGGGTTGGATTTTGCAGTTCATTTCCGTTCTAGTCGTTTGGCAAGAGCATGGTCTTCAGCTATCGGATCGATTTTCCTGTGTGTGAACAAGTTTAGGGAAAAATGAACAAGTTTTAGGAAAAATGAACAAGTTTGGGGAAAAATGAACAGGTTTTAGGAAAAAAATGAATGTAAAATGTAAGGGGAATGCGGCTTCTTATATACTTTTCCCCCCGCTTTTGTGTGCATGCGTTTGCCACCATTTTGAAACACGCGGCCGTTGGAAACATGCTGCAAAAAAAATATCCTGGGGTATATAAAGCCGCGCGCTCCCGCTATTTCCCTGGTATATTATTTTTGACGCCACCGACAAGATGGAAAAATAAAAGAACCCTTCTCATATAAGAACCTTCCAATGAATTATTGATACATTTAACCCAGCATAAAATCCACGTGATGGTGGTATACCAATGAATGAAAATAGTGCTGATACTTATTGCCAAGGTTAATTTAGGTACCTTTTATGGGTGTCTATAAATGGTGAGTATATTAATACTGGTTTTTTTATTTACTGACTAGGAGCTAATGTACACAGGAATGGTCATAATGTCCATAGAAACAAGATTCACGTGCCATGTCTAAATAATGCTTGGTTGGCCTTCCATTTCCCGTTTACATGAATACAGCTTAGAGGTGCTCAATGGTACTAACCAAGAGTGGGTCTCGCCGCTACGACACTCTACTTCTACTCTCCACATTCCGTGAGACTTGATGGATTGTTTTCCCAAAACATAATCTTCTGCTGCCACTCACCTTCCCGTGGCTCGTGTCATTGATTCATACATTGGTCATTTTATTCATTGCTGGTTTATCTTGGTATCGGGGACATCCATTGAATTGGGTCTTCTGACATCCTTGAATTGGGGTCTTCTGACATCCTTGAATTGGGGTCTTCTGACATCCTTGAATTAAGGTCTTCTGAAACCACTCTGATTTCCCGATTCTTGGGGATGGTCTGCCTCTGGACTGCATTATTGTTCTCTGGTTTAATCCTTAATCTGGTTTCGGATTCATTCTGGCTCTCTGACTGCTTAATAATAGTCGTTGCTCTCGAATTCAGAGTCGCTGGCATTGGACAAGTCACTGGAACTTTCACTTCCCACATCATAGTCGGCCTCGTTGAATCCCGCATACCGGTTGCGCTTGAGCTCCACCTCGTCGTCCGACTCCTTATCGTCCTCATCGGTGATTTCGCCGAGTTGGCGAGAATTCTCCAAGTCCAGGCCCTCGTCGTTCTCCTCCTTCTCCTCCAACTCGATCTTCAACTCATACACAATGTCAAAACACTCGGCCAAAAGCGCATTTAGCGTGCCCTGGCCCTCCGGTACTTGGTTGTTGACAATGAACTTGCCGTCATGCCTTAGGTTATCAAGCGACGCCAATTTGAATTGGAACGGGAACAATTCCCGTAAGTTGTTGAGCCCGTCCACCCGCTTGATCTCCAAGAGACACCGTCTAACGGTAGTCAATTGGTTGTGGATGGGCTGCAAGGATTCGGAAACCGGCTCCGAACTCTCCAAGAGCTTATAGATGGAGGCATAGTTCCGTCTTAAGAGGTACAACACCAAAAGCTGGATTTTTTTCATGCGGCGGCCGCCGCCCTTGCGCTGGTCAATGAGCTTGTTGAGCTCCATGCGTTTATCGTCAATGTTTTTGAGCGACTTCTGATACGTGTACAAGTCTGTTTCACGTAAGGTCCATCTTCGGGTGATCAAGAGGTTTTCCAACGTTTGCTTGATGGTGATCAAGTCGGTATAAAGTTTTTTCAAGCTGGAAATGATTTCACTCTGCTGCTCGTCTTCCAACGATAACGTTTCAAACTGGCTGGAAATGCCATTATCTTGCTGGATATCAAGGTCATTGACGAGGTTGTTGCAGTCGTCAAGAAGACCATTAAGCACCATCTGGGCACTTTCCGATTGGTCCTGGGTCCCCTGCACCGTGACAAACGTTCCTGAAGAGTCACGTTCCTTGCCAATCTGCTTCAAAACGGCCTTGATCTCGCTGATCTTCTCCTGCATGTCGTAGTTTTTGGCATCGATGGTCAAGTAGTTGAAGAGACTCTTGCGGACCGCAATCAACTGCACATAGATGGGCTCCAAGTCCGCCGGGATCTTCTGGAACGTGTCTTCAAGCTCCTTGTACACACGCAAGCTCTTGGCCAACTTGTTGCGCAAAAGAAGGGTTTCTTCCCTGCGATGGTTAAGCGTGCCATCCTCCATTTCCTCCTCGGCGGTGTTTTCGTCCAGCTGGGCAATGATTTGCAGAATCTCCTCGAGCCGGGCCTTGATCGGGCCCAAATCTTCCGCAGAGTAAACCTTGCACTCCTTCAAATGCGTCAAGAGCTTGTACACCGTGGACAACGACGAGTACGTGGCGGGAGCAAACTTGGTAAGGCCACACGTCATGAACGAAAGGGAAAGAAGTTGCCAAACATCGTCCACCAACAAATCCACGCCATTGGGCAAGGTCAACGTCATGCCCTTGAGCTCCTCGTCCTTGCGAACGATGCTGAGCTCGTGGAGATCCCGCAAGAATTGGTCGTAGATCGAGTACACCTGCTTGGAGCTGATGTACGCGTCGCGGTTGTTCTTTAGGTCCAGGAGGGTGTTGTAGGTGGCGAGGAACGATTCATGGAGGCTTTTCTCGAATGACGGAACGGATTTCATTGTAGTGGCAAGGAAGAGGGAACGGGGACTTTTGGGTGCGGGCCCGTGGTACTGCAGACAACGCGGGGTTATATGCAGGACCATACTCAAGAGGTAACTCCAGCAAACCACCCCCCTCCCCCCACTTCTATAATTATAGACTGGAAAGTAATTTTAGGGAATTAACTTGCTATTTTTGGTACTTGGGTGGTGGCTTGAAAATTAAGGACTGAAGCGTTTGGATATGGTTCGGGGTTTGTGTGTAGATATGGAAAGACCCGTACATCCCTGAAATTATACACCGGACAGACCAGACCCAAACCTATTAAAACCCGTTTTTAGATACGCCTTGATCTTCTTGTACCACTAGAGTTGACTGGTTGGGTCTGGAAATTATAGAAAAGGTTTTAGTTTCTTTGGGCCTGCATATAAACACCGTAGCCTAACAAAGCTGAGTTCCCACCAAACACAGTCACTATAATTTCTGAGCCAATCCCTGGTTTATTCAAATTGGGAATTTCTGGGGTACTTTTTGGGGATCATTTTTGGGGATCATTTCTGGAATTCTGGTAAAGACACGTCCCAGAATACAGCGATGTTTTGGTCACCAAACACGTCAAATAATCCAGAGTAGAATCTTGGATTTGTAGTTTTTTGTAGTTTTGGAGTGGACCCAAAATAGTAATCCCCATGGAAGACGAGCTGCTAAACCCGTACACCGCCAATGATTTTTCTTGTGGATTCTCCCGGGGCAGGCCATGTAGTGTGCAGGAATCCCCAGGGTAATATCGCCAAATTCGTATTTAGAGTGTACTGGAGATCACCCCCTTGTAATCAATAATTCAGTATGACGAGATGAGTTTTTTCCAACTACCATAATTTATCATCATTATTAAATGATATTTAAATATGGTGGAATTTTCGGAGCACTATTTGATTTTGAAATCATTTCCATTTGTCTTATAATAAAAAAAAAATTGTTTATAAATTATTCGAGTAGAAATTAAGGATACAGGGCCCCTTTTATATTCCAAAGTGAGGGCTGCAAAACGCACCTGAGTGAGGGGTAGATGTACACAAACGCAGGGCGGGGAAAAGGTATAAAAAGCGCACTCGATCCCCTTTAAATTCCACCCCCAAAAAATTGATTCCCCTTAAATTTCTCTCTTGAAAAAAAGTAAAGTGGGACTAACACACGTGAAGATGTGCAGGACTATAACAGATCTTTCGAAGAAAGTAATTCTTTGATGGATGCTTGTTAGTACACCTTGTGGTCAACCACTTGTGTGTAATGGTGAATGACTTCTGAAAAAATAATGTTTCGGTGTGCAGAAGGCGAGTGGCCTTTTCACAAGTGGGTGACCACTGGGTTGACGGCATTTCAGCAATTCGCAGGCTCGACATGTCTCTATGCCTGGAATAAAACGAAGAGGTTCTTCCAGGTCTTATAGTATACTAACTGATTTTGGATCATGATGTGAAGCTGGACAATACTAATATGATATGGTATACTACACTGGATTTTCATAGAAGTCCTGTACCATTACAACAATCACTTTTGGAACCAAGTCCGGTGTCCAATTACTGATGGCAGGTTTGGTGATAATTTCAATTGATAGTTTCAATTGATAGTTTCAATTTTGTCTCTTGGGGCTTTATTATGTGATTCTTGGCACATCCTCACCCGAAATGTTTTTCTTCTGGTCGCCAGCAGAAACTTTGAGCCCATTGGTTTTATTACAGATATCTGACAAGAATTCTTCATTTTGGCTACTAATAGATATCTGACAAATATTGTTAACTACGGCATTAATAGTGTATTGCTTGTTAGTTATGATTTGAAGGGTCTGGTCAAGTCTTCTACATCCAAGACTCTGAAAGACATGCTTCACTTTGTTGTATTGATTTTTCTGTGAGTGTCATGATGTGTGTTTCTTGAGATGTTTATCTTGCCATGTGAAAAAGTCCACTGGTCCTAGAAGGCATCCCTGGGCCTTGGAATACTCTTCTTTTCCTTTATTGGAATATTTTATTCATGTGCCCACCTTCATGACTATACTAAAGGATGCAGAACTCAGGGTGATCGGCTTGGAGTTTCTTCCACCTCTTGAGGCGATTATGTGCAGTACGGTGGGATCGGTACCTGGAGAAAGAGTCGAGACCGATTTCCCTTCCTGGATCAAAAGACTAGACCAGGCTCTTTCTTCACCTTGGGTCTATGAGTATAGAAACGAGGAAAAAGCGAAGATGAAAGAGCTGCTCCCCCTCGAGAAAATGTCAAGAAGGTTCTTGTCTGTGACCCCAGACTTTGTCAAAAAGTCCTCCAGTCGAGCTAGAAAAGTCCTCCAGTTGAGCTAGAAAAGTCCTCCAGTTCGAGTGCCCGATGATATCTACTCTACTGTTCTTTCGGTGGACAGACTGCTTTGTCTGTGGAATTGCCTTGAAGGAAGAATATGAAAGTCTGGGTGTTACGGTCTTGGGGACTTCCATTGACCCAGTCATCACTACTGCAGACAGACCCAGACTACTGCAGACAGACCCAGACTACGGAAGACAGACCCAGACTACTGCAGACAGACCCAGACTACGGAAGACAGACCCAGTCATCACTACTGACGACAGAGAGTTGTTTGCCAATGCCATGTCTGGAATTGGTGGGAAACGTGCCAGAACCGAGGCTTTTTTAAACAGTGTCCAAGAGAGTGTGGACGCTACTAACGCAATCGGCTACCTTTGATTGTCAGAGCTGCTTTTGCCGTGGGTGGTTTCAAGAACTGGTGTCTCGTTGTCCCAAGGCTTTCGCTACTGGTGGAGCGATCCTCCTTGGATCCTATGTTTTGGCCTCTCTGATCTGTTTTGGCCTCTCTGATCTGTTTTTGCCTCTCTGATCAGTTTCTGGCCTCTGATCAGTTTATGAGGTTTTTTCTACTACTCTGATCGGATAGGACCTCGGACAACTGGATTTTAGCTATATATGTGGGAAGTTATTTATCTCTGGATAAAAATGAAAGAGAAGTGTTTAATTTGGCAAACATTAATAAAGATGTAACCGAAGAGTCAGAAAGAATTAAAGCATTATTAACCTACTTTAATGCTAATTCGCAAGATCTAATAAAACCTTATGTTGAACCACTGAAAAAATATGCAAATTTAGATGACTTTGTAGAACAAATGGAAAAATTACAGGCAAAAATTATAAGAAAAAACTAAAAACTCCAGCTGAAAATGATTTATTATTTAAAAAATATGGAAAAATGAGTGTTTCTCGGGTTTTAAGCTTGTGTACAGGAAAAATAAGTGAAAGAAAAGGATCTAGCGAATTCATAGATTACAAGAATTTACAAAAATGTGTCGATAAAGTAAAAGAAATCAGATTCATGATTTCTTGCTTCACACTTTTAGTACTCTTAATATATTTTTCTCCCTTTTCAATTTTTTTTTCAGTTTCGATTTTAATAATATATCAGTTTTACCAAGACCCAACACAATTTTTTTATATAAAAATTACAATTATAGAAATGAAACTATTTAATTTAATTTAAGATATTTATAATTGTATTATAACAATAAAAATCGAAGATTTTTGTTAAGGTATTTACCTTTTTTTTTTTGAAATTTATTTTTTGTTGGCCACCTAGGTGGCTAAATGTATACTCTTTTCTTATATCTCTTCTTACTCCAAATTTAAATTTAATAAAATTAAATATAAGTAACTATTGCGCAGAATGCGCGAAAATAATACCTGTTTTGTTTTAATGAATTTAGCTTTAACTATTAAATATCAACCAAACAACAAAATAGTAAATTTATAATTATATGAGTTTATAATCTGGATAAAAATGGGATCATCATATTCTTTAGCTACTTTAAAAAAGTCGATATTAAACGAAGTGTTAGAAAATATAACAAAGTTGGATTTAGAGGATGAAGTAGTTGAAAAGATTGAAAAGACTATATTTCCCTCCAAAGCGTATGCTGGCTTGAACAGCGGGTTGACCTGGTAATTAATGAGGCCCCATTTGTTTAAGAACCTGGTTGAGTCTGGATGCGTTGATCATAAAGTTCCTGTAATTGGCGTAGATTTTGGGCGATTTGGAAGGGTGTGACGACTTGAAGAATTCCGGTAATGATTCTCGTTCGATCAGGTGGATTTTCTTCATGTTGAACCAGCTGGCATAGGATGGAATCACGATTGCATGGGACAGCTTATAATTATATAATAATAATTATTTTATTTTATTAAATATTATAAGTATTTTATATGTATTAACATTATGATTTAAAGATGTTGTAGCAGAAAGTACATATTTAGGAGATCATACTAAAGCTGTTAAAAATGGATTAACACAAGGTTTNATAATAATTATTTTATTTTATTAAATATTATAAGTATTTTATATGTATTAACATTATGATTTAAAGATGTTGTAGCAGAAAGTATTTTAAATCCTATATTATCTAATATTGTATTAGATTCAGTTGATAAATTCTTTACTTGTAAATTTAATCCAATATATAAAAACCTAAAATACTCCCAATCTCTTTAAATTATAAAATTCATTGATTAAATTTAATCTTTTTGATTTTTTTGATCGAAGTTGATTGATTTTAAAGTATTCTAATATATTTAATATATCCATTAACAAAAGAAAGATCAGATTTATTAAAAGATTTACGTAAAAAACATAAAGAATATTTTAATATTGAATATAAAAATGAATATCAAAAAGATAATTTAATCCTTATAACAGATAAAAACAAAACTGGAATTGATACCTCTACTATTTTATATACTATAGCCAAGAACTTAACTATTGATGATTCAAACCATCAAATCAACTGGCTTATNTCCTTATAACAGATAAAAACAAAACTGGAATTGATACCTCTACTATTTTATATACTATAGCCAAGAACTTAACTATTGATGATTCAAACCATCAAATCAACTGGCTTATTAACAACTTAGGAAAGCCAAAATTACATACTATCTTATTTAGGATGTGAGTACCCATATAAAAGTTTGCTACATATTTTATAGGTTTAAGATTGGTACAGGTTTAAGATTGGTACAGGTTTTAGGATTGGTACTAAAACCCAAATCCCATCCACCAAAGCTAGCAACCTTTTTGGGTTTTATATTTAAAAAGTCGCCATCTTTAAATTTTGAGTGGAGGGTTTACTATGAAATGGTGGTCGTCCGGTACTCATAACATGCTTGGGGGATTAAGAAAAGATATCGTGCCATGCTCATAACATATGTGAGTGGAGATTATGGTAAAGGCACGACAAGAATCGATTTGAAATTAAACCTTTATGAACAAGTGATAATTGATTATACTTGGTTTAATATTATCTCCTTACCTGCCAGAATTATCCCTTTTGATTAGTATTGACGTGGTGATGAAGTGGCTGATTTAAGAGAAAATAATCATTCGTTTTTGAAACTTCTCCTATAGCCAAGAGGTCTATTTCTTTTTAGAAGA
>NLAM01001018.1:0-12098 GCA_002370325.1 Metschnikowia hawaiiensis
AAAGACTTTATTGGAGGCTAACGAGACTCACGTGCCAGATTTTGACCGCGTTTATACAAACGCGCAACACTCGTGTATGTAGCGCTGGTGCACGTGTTTAAGTGCACGGGATAAAGTGCACGTGTCTGATGGTGCACGGGTTTTGTTCATCTTCCCGTATCTCCAAAATTACCCTTCCCAATATCAATTAATCTCATCAATTAATCTCGTCAATTTATAACTCATCAAATTGAAGTTAATAAACGTTTGTTACGACTTTTGGCGAGTCTGCTTTAGGGCGACATTTTGTCCTCCCTCAGTTGTATCGGTTAATTAAACAAGCTGATCTTCATAGTGATCCGGCCAGTCCCGATCATCGGCCCCACTGTAGCCGGTTTTTCCAAAAGCAGGTTTTTCCAAACCACGCTACTAGAGCAAGCAAAGCAAAATCCCACCAAGATGCTTCTCCCAGTAAGTGCTCCTTTCCGTTAACCTTATCCATCGTTTCAAAGCTTTTCCCGAGCTAGCATCAGTTTTGCCGAACTAGCACCAGTTTTGCCGAACTAGCACCCGTTTGGACCGAGTGCAATGAAGTAACGAGTCCCGGAGTCGTCAGCAAAAGCGCCTGTCTCATGATTGGTCTGAAAACATTGTCACACCAAGACGAATGCCATGACAATGACAGGAAAAAGGTTGGTTTTCTTCATGTCAATAAAGAGTATTTCGGTTGAGAAGTCCCAATGTATTATCCTCCCAATGTATTGTCTTCCCATTGGATTATCCTTCAATTCCAGCAAGATGCTTTGGAAACAACGTCAAGGTTCAGTATGTGCTCCCACCAGTGACTCCATGCCCTGTGGTGGGAACTTCCCTAGGAAAGTTAATAGGAGTAGCATCGGCTTTTCTGGCCCAGGGTCATTTCCTTCAAGGTTTCCCTTAAATCCTTTTTTTGAGGTTTCCCTTAAAGAAAGGCCACAGACGAGTTGTCGTCTGCGGTACCCAGATCTGTCAAGGACCCATTCCGGGCACCGGTACTGGTATTTTGCACCCAAATTCCGGGAGCAGCAGAGTTTTTGTTGAATGACTTCCGCGTGGACGCTACCAGCAAAAAATTTTTTTATTTGCTGGGTTTAGGCTTCAGGCCCAGTTGCAGCAGCGCCTATGGTTGCATCCCGCTGACCAGGCAGGCCAGTACACAACAAGCGCCGGCTTCAATGCATGCGGCAGTACAGCACGAAACCAGTGGGTTCAGAAACCGAGATGGTGTCAGCAAGCTCATGAGGCTTGTAGTCGGAGCACCACCATACGCCTTCCATAAAAGTTGCGTTGTAACCCCGGCTTTAACAGCAACGGAAACTGATGGGTTGTCCATCATCGAAACGACCTTCCAAGCATCAGTCAACGGCTCAACGGATATAAAACGAATGAGATATAAATATCTCTATAAATGCAGCTGTTTCGATTAAGAAGCCATGTCATTGAGTTGAATAAAAAAAAGGTGGTCTTGGGAATCAGGGAAACGCAGCCCTTTTTATACCCTTGACGCCCTGCAACCCCTGGTCACGTGCCCGCAATGCGCATGCAAGATAGGCATGCAAGATAGGCATGCAAGATAGGCATGCAAAAGGCGTACAGGCATAGCAGCTGTTGAAACACAGCAAGCGCGAATAGGCACGACATGCCTTGATAATCTGTACATGCCATGCTGTTAGGATACGCCATGCAGTTTCAGATGTGCAAAGTGAGTTGCACTTCCATACGTGTGGTGTACGGACCTTCTACTAGTAGTCACGAGGTTCACTGAACAGCACTATGGCATACCTACAGTACCATGGCAAGCATGAAGAATGTGATGCACAGTGAATCTGAAACACACGTTAATGCACGTGTATGCGCGATTCCGTTTCAGTTGCCACCAAGTCGTAACTTTATTGCTTTTGTGTAAGCTCCCCAAATATAAAAGGAGGCCTGCCGCGCTCTTTTCCAAACTATTGCAAATATATTTCCAGATCAGACCAAAAAGTGGTTCCGTCATGAGTTTTCTGAGTGCAGTACTACGTTCGTGGATAACACTGAATGAGAAACTTTCATTCGGGTACTATGGGGAGTTAAGGTACATTTTGGCATAGCAGGTTTTTACTTGCGGCTTGGTCAGCATGGCAGCTGTATATATATATATATATATGCAGGTCGGCTTGAAACCTTTTCCTAGCTTCAGTGCCCTACTATTTGAAAGATGCTTAACGTCCCCGGGGTTAAAATTAAGGAACTTGATTCGGTGGAAAAGCAAGCCCCAGCAGTGAAACATGCCTACATTCTGGAGTCTGCAGTTCAAGTCGTCTACTATTTGGGTTTGAATGTCTAGAGAGAAGCGTGCATGTGATTGTACTATATGAAGGACTCAATGGAGTATTTCTGAAACTTACCGCTAAGCGGTTGTTTTCAGAATGATGTGGAAATTATCCCGAATTCTGCCATTTTGAAATGTGGCTGCAAAAAAAACCGCGGTATACAGGTTTGAATTCTCGCCGTACCGATGTTGAGCGCGATCCGGTGTACTGATGTTTCCTGATGTACCTGAGCGCTAGAGAAAGATGCAGATGCAGCGTGATGCCGCCCCCAGCCCCAAGCTCGGAGGCCCTGGAAGACGAGCTCGATGACGACCTAGACGTGGGCGCATTGGAACTGGCCAAGCACGTTCCTGCAGTCAAGCCCAAGAAGGCACCAGCAAAGGAACCCGGCACTGGAGGCCCCAGCCTAACGCGTCACGACTATGATCCCGACGCCCTCCAAACCTATATCTACCCGACCAACCTTCAAATTCGGGACTACCAATACAACATTGTGGTCCGGTCTTTTTACCACAACACGTTGGTGGCACTCCCGACCGGATTGGGCAAAACCTTCATTGCCAGTACGGTGATTTTGAATTTCAACCGGTGGTTCCCGCAGCTGAAAATCATCTTCATGGCCCCCACCAAGCCGTTGGTGGCACAGCAAATCAAGGCGTGTTGTGGAATCACGGGGATCGAGGCGTCCAAGGTGGCCATTTTGCTCGACAAAACCCGCCGGAACAGGGCAGACATCTGGGCGGAAAAGCAGGTCTTTTTCACGACGCCCCAGGTGGTGGAGAACGATTTGGCGGCAGGCACCGTGGACCCGAAATCCATAGTTCTTCTCGTGATTGACGAGGCGCATCGGTCGAAGGGCAACTACGCGTATAACAACGTGGCCAAGTTCATCTCCAGGTTCAACACCAATTTCCGGATCCTTGCCATGACGGCTACTCCTTCGTCTACCGTGGAGGGAGTGCAGGAGATCGTGGACAATCTCAAGGTGTCCAAGATGGAGGTGCGGACGGAACTGAGCATTGATATCTTCCGCTACCTCAAGAGGAAAACTGTGGAGAGGGTCTCGGTGGAAACATCGGACGAGGTGGCTCATGCCATGGACCTTTTTGGCGAGGCCGTGCTGCCGCTACTCAAGCTAGCCAATGAGAAACAGGTCTACGAGGTGCGTGATTTCAGACACATCAACCATTTCACTGCTATGGATGCACAACGGAGGATCTTGGCCAATAAGAACATCCCCGAGGGCTTAAAATGGGCCAACCACTCGCTTCTCCTGGTGTTGGCGATGGTGGGGCAGTGCATCAAGCGACTCAACATCTATGGCGTGCGGTCGTTCTACTCGTACTTCCTGGAGAAGCACACGGAGTTCATTGCCAAGTTCAACTCGAAGAAATCCAAGACCTCGCTGGCCGCCAAGCTCCATTTCCACCCGAGCATCAAGAAGGTGATGTCGTTCTGCGAGGCTCAGGTGCAGAAACCGGGTTTTTTGGGCCACCGCAAGCTCGAAATCGTGATTCTGGAGCTCCATCTGTTCTACGAGAAAACGCTGAATCCGGATTCCAGGGTGATTATCTTTACCGAGTTCCGGGAATCGGCCCTCGACATTGTCCGGGCCATAGAGGCCCATGGCCTGGGCCTGAAGCCTTTGAAGCCGCATATTTTCATTGGTCAGGCCAAGGAAAGAGACAAGTTCGACGAGGAGGTGTTTTTAAAAAAGGGGAAAAACGGAAAGAATGGAAAGAGTGAAAAGAATGAAAAGAATGGAAAGAGTGAGTCCGGTGACCCGAAAACATCCTCGGAACAGGCGCAGGTGACGGGAATGAACCAAAAGCTCCAGAAGGAAATCATCAAGCAGTTCAAAAGCGGCGTCTACAATATCTTGGTGGCCACGTCGATCGGGGAGGAAGGTTTGGATATCGGAGAGGTGGATCTCATCATCTGCTACGACTCCACGTCTTCTCCCATCAAGAATATCCAGCGAATGGGCCGGACAGGCAGAAACAGAGACGGCAAGGTGTTGGTGCTTTTTTCCGGCAACGAAGAGGCCAAGTTCGATAAGGCCATGGGCGGATACGAGTATATCCAGCAGCACATCATGAACGGAAACATGGTGGATTTGCACGAGCAAGTACGGGTGATTCCCGGTGGGTTTGAGCCCAAGGTGGTGGAGAAATTGATTGAGATTCCGGACGAAAACGTCGAGTTGAAGAACGAAGACGACGAGGACGAGATCATCAAGATCGCCACCAAGTACATGGCCAAGCCCAAGAAGAAAGCCACGGAGAAGAGTGGACCGAAGCGCAAGGCGGAAAGGGCCAAGTTGGAGAAACGCTTCTTTATGCCGGACAACGTGGCGACGGGGTTCCAGCTGGCCAACTCTGTTTTAAAGGGAGTCGAGCCTCGGTCCCCGGATCTTTTGGATACTTTTTTGGATTCGGACGGGGACGATTTCGGGGATCTCCAGGATAATCCATTGTTTAATACGCAGGAATCAGAGGCGGCAGAGAAATCAGGGGAGACAGAGAATCCGGCGAAATCAGAGGAACTGGCGAAATCAGAAGAAAAGTCACCAGTTCCCGAATTGGAAGTGCCCAAAACGGCAAAGAAACAGCCGGAGATCATGAACATGTTTCTGAGATCCACGGCTTCTCTTGGGCCCAAAAAGAGGCCAATGAAGGTGGACCTTCCAGGGACGAAAAAGGCAAGAGGGGAAGACGAAAAGGCAGGAGAAGAAAATGGTCTAGAAGAGGAAAAAGAGGAAAAAGAGGAAAAGGAAAAAGAGGAAAAGGAAAAAGAGGAAAAGGAGGAAAAGGAGGAAATCAAAAAGAGAGAACTTGAAGAAGAAGGTTTATCTGCAGTACCTATAGCAGAACCCCTACTCAATGGTTCAAGTTTCAGCGATGATTTTAGCGACGATTTCAGCGACGACGATGAGATTTTGGCTTTAGCTCGTCGTACCCAATCCTTCGACAAGAACCTCAAGAGCCAGGAGGAAATCTCCAAGCAGTCCAATGAAAAGCCCAGACCAAGTGAAGAAAAGAGTAGTCTAAATGGGGAAAAAAACGGTTTAAGTGAGTCAACTTCTGTCCAAAAGACAACTTCTGTCCAAAAGTCAACTTCTGTCCAAAAGACAACTTTTGACCAAAATCCCAGCTTCATTGACCAAAAGACAAATCCTGTCCAAGAGACAAATCCTGTCCAAAAGACAAATCCTGTCCAAAAGACAACTTTTGTCCAAAAGACAAATCCTGTCCAAAATCCCAGCTTAATTGACCAAAAGCCAAATTCTGTCCAAAAGACAACTTCTGTCCAAAAGACAGATTCTGTCCAAGAGTCAACTTTTGTCCATAAGACAAATCTTGACCAAAAGACAAATTCTGACCAAAAGACAAATCCTGTCCAAAATCCCAGCTTAATTGACCAAAACACAAATTCTGTCCAAAAGACAGATTCTGTCCAAGAGTCAACTTTTGTCCATAAGACAAATCTTGACCAAAAGACAAATTCTGACCAAAAGACAAATCCTGTCCAAAATCCCAGCTTAATTGACCAAAACACAAATTCTGTCCAAAAGACAAATCCTGTCCAAAAGCCAGACCCAAATTCGAGTCCCTTGCACGTGGTTTCGGAAACCGACGGGATTCTTACCAAAGACGAGGTCATGGAGTTGTATATGCACTACTACACCCCGGTGGACCCACGTGACTTGAACCACTGCTACGTTCCTCTGAACAAACGCCAGGAAGTGGAGGTTGGCCATAATGCCAAGGCACTTCGGTACTTGAAATTCCACGAGAATCTGGGAAAAGAAAGAGATTTTCGAACAAAATGAGCCGACCTTTTCGTTATCCTGCATAGAGCCACACCCCAGTACACCATAATAGAATTTACCACTACCTAGGAGATATATATATATATATATACATGCCCTTCTAAACGGCAAGACCAACATTTAGTGATTGGACCTTTGTCTAGAGAAGTAGGGAGATGTAGAGATGGCACGTGACGCACACGTGACTTTTGCAACCCTCGGTGGCCGGAATAAGCAATTCCGACCTATTCCCAGAGAATGTTTTTAGAGGTTTTTGGTGTTGATGGCTCTTCGAATATCCAAGATAAGTTTATTATGAGGAGAACCTTCGCAATGGTGTGTGGACGGAGAAGATGGGTATTCATTTACAGGTCACGTGACCAGACATTCCGAGGGCACCAGACATTCCGAGGGCACCAGACATCGATTTCCAGAAAATCACTCCTCCCTTAATCTTATAAAAAATCCTATCTTTAAGCACACCTAGAACCATTTCTAGAAGCACATACACAGGGAATTCTGGTCTATGCACAAGTATATCAGATTCCTGTATACAGATACAATATGCTATTTTCCTGCATACAGACCCAATATATTAGATTCCTATATACAGACACAATATATTGGATTCCTATATACAGACCCAATATATCAGATTCCTATATACACACCTACTGGTCTTATACACCACCCACTCCCTACATCAGTACAAGAATCATGGGCTAAAAGAATAGGTTTATGGGGGATGGGGGGTCCTGCATATAGTGCTGCATATAGTGTGGCAAAAAGGGAGTAACCTGCACAGAGCGAGGGGCGCGATTACCCGGCTGACCCCAGGGTATATAAAGAGGCGGTCCCGCACCCCCAACCAACTTTTCTCTTCATCTTTATGCAGGGGCATTACGTGTATCAGTGAGGATTCGTCCGAGATCATGTTTTTGCTGGTTGAAAACTATAACCTGACAGCTTCTTGGGGTGTGGTTCCGCCTCGCCCCAAGGGAATTTTTGGACTCCCCCAGTGGCTGGCACTTCTTGAAGGCCTCCCATTCCTCGTCGGCCTCCATTCCTTCTCCGACTAGTTGAGGCCAATTACTCCGAGAAGGATTGCCCATGGTCCAAAATACCATTCATTCAGAATGACTATTTATTCCTCTGGTATGAACTACTCATTTCTCCAGATGAACTCATTTTCAGAATGAAGACGCCTTTTGCCTCGCTCGGTGCCGATTCCTGCATCTGCATCTTGAGCTGGATACATGTTGGAACTTCCTTCAGTACTAGGCCATAGCAACCTAGGTTTTATTTGAGTACGGTGCCTCCAGGGAAACCAATGGTGTCACTGTAATTATCGACCTTCACATCCAATTCTACTCTTCTGTCTATTTTGGCCCTTTCCATTACTAGTCTAAGGCATGTCTGTCTAATCTCTGTCTAATCTCTGTCATCTCTGTCTAATCTCTGTCATCTCTGTCATCTCTGTCTAATCTCTGTCATCTCTGTCATCTCTGTCTAATTGTATTTACTCTCCATCTTTCTGTCTAATTTGTCTAATCTGTCTAATCTCTGTCATCTCTGTCTAATTCTATTCAGTCCAATTGTCCAATTGTCTAGGCTCAGTCTGTCGATCATCCTAGCAATGCTATTAATTCTATTACTAGTATAGGTTATGTTTTTGTCTCTGTCTCTGTCTTTTCTGTCTAGTTTCTAATCTGTCTAATCCCTGCCTAGTGTCTTATTCCTGTCTCTGTCTGTCTGTCTAATCTGTCTAATCTGTCTAATCTGTCTAATCAGTCTAATCAGTCTAATCAGTCTCTGTCTAGTATCCAATCTATCTCTGTCTAGTGTCTAATCTGCCTAATTTCTATCTAGTGTCTAATCCCTGTCTCTGTCTCTGTCTGCCTAATCCCTGTCTAGTGTCTAATCTCTCTAATTTCTGTCTCTCTAATTTCTGTCTAGTGTCTAATTTCTGCCTGTCTGTCATCCTAGAAATGCTATAAGTCTATTACCAGTATAGGTTATGTCTCTGTCTCTGTCTAATCTGTCTCCGTCTCTTCTATCTCTGTTTTCTGTCTCTCTGCCTAGTGTCTAGTCTGCCTGGTGTCTAATCTGTCTAGTGTCTAATCCTTCTAGTGTCGAATCTTTCTAGTGTCTAATCTGTCTAATTTCTGTCTAATCCCTGTCTATCTGTCTGTCTAATCCCTGCCTCTGTCTAGTATCTAATCTGTCTAGTCTCTCCCTAGTATCTAATCTGCCTAATTTCTGTCTAGTGTCTCATTTCTGTCTAACTTCTGTCTGTCTAATTTCTGTCTCTCTGTCTCTGTCTCTGTCTAACCTGTCTAGTGTCTAATCTGTCTAGTGTCTAATCTGTCGAGTGTCTAATCTGTCGAGTGTCTAATCTGTCGAGTGTCTAATCTGTCTAGTATCTAACCTGTGTAGACATATAGTCTCTAATCTTTCGTGTCTAATCAGTCTCTGTCTAGTATTTAATCAGTCTCTGTCTAGTATTTAATCAGTCTCTGTCTAGTATTTAATCACTTTCTGTCTAGTATCTAATCAGTATAATTTCTGTCTGTCTGTCTGTCTTATCTGTCTCTGTCTAGTATACAATCTATGTCTGTTTGTCTAATCCCTGTCTGTCTAATTTCTGTCTAATCCCTGTCTCTCTCTGTCTAATCCCCGTCTGCCTGCCTGTCTGTGTGTGCGCGCACCGGAACACTCAGTAGTGCAGCCTCAAGAGCCACCGACCCCCCAGTCGTCCCACCATGTTCAAGAAATTCGGCAAAGCAGAGATCCACTCCAGATCCAACATCAAGTCGTCCGTGCAGCGAGGCTTGAAGTCCAGCGTCGTGGGCCAGTTCCCCGCGTTGGAGCACGCCATCGACGACATCATCCCCAAAAAATCCCAGGTGGTGCTCATCAAGGGCGAGGACAAGATCCAGCTCTACAGCGTGGACACCGAGGTGGTTGTGTTTGCGTCCTTCAAGGAGCTCGTGCCGCACCTCCGCATCGTGCACAAGTACCCCCAGTGTTTTCCGCATGTGCAGGTGGACCGGGGCGCCATCAAGTTTGTCATGTCGGGGGCCAACGTGATGTGCCCGGGGTTGACGTCGGCCGGCGCGCAGTTGCCCGAGGAGAACTTGGCGCAGGACTCGTTGGTGGCCATTTACGCCGAGGGCAAGGAACATGCGTTGGCCATTGGCCGCTTGGCCATGAGCACCGACGATATCCGGGCCAAGAACAAGGGCATGGGCATTGAGTTGTTGCACTACTTGGGCGATGGCTTGTGGTCCTTGGACGAGACGTGTTAGGTGGTCCTTGGAAGACGTCGTAGGGGGAGTTAGCGGGAATGTGTGAGGAGATGAATATACATAAGAAGTATGGAGATTGGAGTTGGAAACAGTGTAGCGTGGGTCTGTCCAGTGACTAGACCAGAGAGAGTGTAGAGAGTGTAGAGAGTGTAGAGAGTATGGGATATACTGATACTTAGTGTGTACTTTTAGTAGGTGTCTAGTGTCTTCTTTTAGTGTCTTCTTTTAGTGTCTTCTTTTAGTGTCTTCTTTTAGTGTCTTCTAGTGTCTGTCTAGTGTCTGTCTAGTGTCTACACATATATCCACTTTTAGTGACTGTCTAGTGTCTAGTATTTAGTGTCTAGTGTCTAGTGTCTAGTGTCTAGTATTTAGTGTCTAGTGTCTAGTGTCTAGTGTCTTCCAGTGTTTCGTGTCCTCTAGTATCTTCAAGTGTCTGTCTAGTGTCTTCTAGTGTCTAAATCTACATCCACTTTTAGTATCTAGTGTCGAGTGTTCAGTGTCGAGTGTCCAGTGTCCAGTGTCTTCTAGTGTCTTCAAGTGTCTGTCTTCTGCCTACACCTAGTGTCTAGTGTCTAGTGTCTTCTTTTAGTGTCTTCTGTCTAGTGTCTAGTGACTGCTGTCTGCCTATTGTCTGTCTATTGTCTGTCTATTGTCTGTCTAGTGCCTGTCTAGTGTCTGTCTATTGTCTTCTAGTGCCTACATCTATATGGTATTAGGATGGAACAGAGAAAAATAGATTTTCTCAGTTATTTGTTAAGGGTTTTTAACCAATCCTCTTTCTTTTTTTTAAATTATTGTAATGTATTATTTAAGGGTTTTTCTACACACCATTAATTAAAAACATAAATGATTCATGAGGGATTTATGCACCACACAACCCCCAAAAATCGTTTACTATTGACTCTATTTCTTCATTGGATATAAATTAAAATTATTTTTTCAAAAAGTTAAATAAGGTTAGTATAATATGAACCTCGGATATTATTAAAAATGAGTATCGTTATTTTGTTGCTCTTTACGTTCGCTAACTATTGTTTTGCTACTTTCGCTGCTATTGTTTTGCTATTAAGTGGGGGAATTCTACTACCAATCTTTTGTTAAAGTCAGGTAATAGTGTTTGTAGTTCTGAGACTTCACAAGTTCCTTTAAATGTTTTCTTTGGCTATAATAGCGGAGTAAATAATCTAAGCTGTAATCAATATTCATCATCGCTACTTCCATCTTCTTTTGGTAATTGGTCATCGTAAATATAGGTTTTGTGGTCAATATTCAAATAATGATATTCAACGTCATATTGATATAATTGACCAAATCCTAAAGGATACCTAAACTTAAACATAGCTCTACTGTCACCAACAAATTTATTTCAACGCTACATTGGTTCATAAAACTAAACCAAACTCGCCTATATCTTCCATACCTAACAACTTTTTAGTTTTAAACAATCTTTTATATTTGCTATAGTTATCTACAATGCTTTTTATTTTTCTTTTAACATTCCTTCTTTTATTATCCATCTACTTTATTAATTTGTCTATAAATTCATTTAAAGATTGCATATAATCCTTTGTTGTCAATTCATTTCCCAACTTACTATTTAAACCTTATGTTGAACCACTGAAAAAATATGCAAATTTAGATGACTTTGTACAACAAATGGAAAAATTACAGGCAAAGAAAAATTATAAGAAAAAATTAAAAACTCCAGCTCAAAATGATTTATTATTTCAAAAATATGGAAAAATTAGTGTTTCTCAGGTTTTAAGCTTGTGCATAGGAAAAATAAGTAAAAGAAAAGGATCTAGCGAATTCATAGATTACAAGAATTTACAAAAATATGTCGATAAAGTAAAAGAAATAAGATTTAACGATATGGTCAAATATATTAAGAATACTAAAAGTGAAGAAAATAAAGTATTAATCTTAAATTTAAGTCATTTGGTTAAAAAAAATCACCAATATGAACCTCGCCCTCACTGATCACCAACTACTCTGGAAATATCACCAATAATAAAACTATGGTCAGAATCATTAACATGAAGTAAACTCCACTCCCTTGATGACTTTAACATCACCAACACCAAACCATCCCTAGTTTCATCTACACAGTCACCAACAATAATAGGATTGGTATTTTGACCATAACTAACTACTCTATATACTAAATATTCCGCTCTATACTGGACTCTATACTATACTCTATATTCCCTACCTTATTGTAATAAGCTCAGTACTCTATTTAAACCTATACTATAGTCTTTACTATACTTAGTGTACTAATTATTAGCAAAGTAAACTAAATCCTATACACCATTCGCTTATAATTACTATATCGAACTACTCTACTACTATATTACTAGAAGCCTGATCTGGTTTTGTTTTGCTGTAGCTTTACGCTACTAAAAAAAGACTCTACCGGAAATCAAAAAAGACTATAACAGATCTTTAGAAGAAAGTAATTCTTTGGTGGTGTTGATAACGGGAGGGAGCGGCGGCAGCAATGGCCAAGATACTGGAAAAGACGATGGATGCCTTCATAGCTGGAAGCGATAAGTAGNAAGACTCTACCGGAAATCAAAAAAGACTATAACAGATCTTTAGAAGAAAGTAATTCTTTGGTGGTGTTGATAACGGGAGGGAGCGGCGGCA
>NLAM01001024.1:0-30391 GCA_002370325.1 Metschnikowia hawaiiensis
GTGAAGATGGTGAAATCGTGGAAATAGTGAAAATAGTGGAAATCGGGTATAAATTAGGGTCAAAAAGGGGTGTTTATTGGTGGAAAAAGGGATATTTTTGGTGTATTTTTGGTGTAAAAAGGGTGTAAATTGGGTAAAAGATCAGTGGAAATTGATGGAAAAAAAGGTGCAAAATAAGGGTAAAAAAGAGTATGAAAGGTCTGTAAAAGGTGTAAAAATGATGCAAAAATGGTGCAAAAATATTATGGTAGAGTGGAGAAAATTGGTGTAAAAAGAGTGCAAAAGTGTATTAATTGCCCCAAAAAAAGTGTAAAAAGTCTGTAAAAAGAGTGTAAAAAGGGTGTAAAAATGGAGTAAAAAGTCTGTAGGAAAAGTATAAAAAGGGTAAAAAAATGATCATAAAAAGGTGTAAAAATGATATGAAAAACGTGTAAAAAGGGTGTAAAAAGAGTGCAAAAGTGTATCAATTGCCCCAAAAATGGTATAAAAAAAGGTATGCAAAGGGTGTGAAAAGTCTGTATTGAAAAAAAAATATATAAATTAGAGTAGAACAAGGAAAAAAAAGTGCGGAATTTCTAGAGTGAGGGGGTGTGCTTTTTATAAAGCATTCCTCACCCCGCGCGATTTATTTGCAGCCCCCAGCCATGCAGGAACCGCGAGGGGCGAAATATAAAAGGCTGCGGATCCCCCCTATTTAAAGCCATTATCTTTTTGTTTTAAAAATGGTTTTTTTGTTTAGAACTGGGTTTTTTGTGCGTTCAAAAATTAATGATTCACGTCTGCAACTCATAATACTTATCGGAATTCGCTACGTTCTTCATCGATACGAGAACCAAGAGATCCGTTGTTGAAAGTTTTAAAGAAAACTTGGTTGAATANTACGAGAACCAAGAGATCCGTTGTTGAAAGTTTTAAAGAAAACTTGGTTGAATAGTTATAAAAAAAAGTTTGGTGGTTCTAAATGTCCAGCAAAGAAAAGACGCTCTTTTAGTAAAGGATTTGAACAAGAGTTGAACAAGAGTTGATGTTCAAGCAGTCTTGAGAAGCTGGAGAGAATCGACAGAATCTGGAGAATCGACAGAAGCAGAGAATGAAAAAGACTCACTGACTTCTTGACTTGAATTGAACTTGAAATTCTTTGAACATGTCTTGAAGACTCCAAGTTGGTCAGGTCTTGATTTGAAGGTTTGAAGGCTTGAAGATGGAGAACAATTTCTTATTTGTCTGAAGAGAGATGTTGGAATCCTGCATGTCTTTTGGGGACATTCAGTCAGGGCTCATAACCAAAGGACGGGCTCATAACTCATTCAACTACTGCAGGAAAGTGTCTAAAACGGCACTGTACCCCGAGATTGTCTCAGTTATGGCTATATCTGATTAACTGGTATAAGCCAATGGTCTAAGAATGGAACTCTAAAAACCAAGAGTTCCAACAATATTTATAATCCATTCCATGTATACCACCAGCCATTTATATACTTGGAGGAATCGCCATTTTTTTTTTTTTTTTTTTTTTTTTTTTTTTTTTTTTTTTTTTTTTTTTTTTTTTTTTTTTTTTTTTTTTCTCTTTTGTTTTATTTTTTTTTTTTTTTTTTTTCTTTTTTTTTTTTGGTTTTTTTTTTTTTTTTTTTTTTCCCTTTTTTTTTTTTTTTTTTTTTTTTTTTTTTTTTCGCTATTGACTTATGATGCTTTTTATTCTATTTTTCGACTTTAAAAAGTATAATAGACCCTGGAAAGAGAAGGGATATTTGTTTATACTAATTCAGTTGATTAAAGGTTGCAAACATGCCAGAAACCTGTAGCCCTTGATTCCATTTCCTTGTTATTCGTTTTAGACAATGGATCGGAACCTTCGCTAGCCGTCTATCTTGAAATAAGCTAGATAACAAATCCTCCTTTTTATTTTCGTCGATTGGAAATATCTTATCATTTCACACCATTTTCACCATCCATGAATACCCAAATAATATATCTAAATATTTGGATCTGCAAAAACCTGGTGTCTCAATATCTTGAAAACTAAACATCTAAAGATCGAAAGTTGTAAATATCCAAAACAGCTTTTTCATAGATTTTTGTATAATTCCAAGATCCTTTTACTTGGCTTCAAGGTTGTAGGTTCATGATGCTGTACACTGTCAAATGTGAGTAAAATGCATCG
Organism: Metschnikowia hawaiiensis; assembly: GCA_002370325.1. NCBI lineage: Eukaryota > Fungi > Ascomycota > Pichiomycetes > Serinales > Metschnikowiaceae > Metschnikowia > Metschnikowia hawaiiensis. The sequence continues at coordinate 2,162 of NLAM01001024.1, forward strand.
CCAGCTGGTCAACAAGTCCACGTTTGCCCACAAGGTTCTTGGACTTGATCTGGTTTGTGGAAATTCTGAAAAACAATTGGTAGACTGATTTGAACCACAAACCATGGAGTCAGGCAAGAGTAAGTAATATTTGAAGCGTGGAGAAGGAAAAGAGAGATTAAGTAATATTTTGAGGGGGACTGGTCGATCTCTTTTATCTCTCAGTGTATATAATATTTATCATATTTATAAAGGGTAGGACATCACAACAATTTTCTGGTTCCGACTTTGAAATTAGGGGGAATGCGCACCTTTATATATTTCGCGGGGGGCTGTTCCTGCATGGCCGGTGGCTGCAATTAAACCGGGCGGGGCGCGAAAAGGAGGAAATTGTATATAAACCCTCAACCCCCAGGGTTTCTCCCTTTCCCTCCTATTTTTTTCCACATTCTTCTTCTTCTCTTCTTCCCTTTTTCCACCATTCTTCTCCTTTCTCCTTTTCTTCCTTCTCCTTCCCCTAATGTGTTGAAATGAGATCCTTGAATAGTTGGTACTTGGTACTTGGTACTTGAATCATATATTGACAGTCTTGGCAAAGACTACAATGTTCGCTGGAACTACTAGTCCGAAATTAGTTCCAGAGATCGGCTATACTTTCCCTTGGAGAGGGACACACCATTGTCAAGGAGAACAGGAGAGGGGGAGAAGTTAAAGCGAACGAGTGGTGGTCAGGTTAGCGCCATCGAGATCACCACACGTGTTGGAGTTTGTTTGGTGAGAATTAACGATATTGAGGATCCAAGTGTTCCTTGTGTTTCCTTTCCTGGATCATTTCAAGTGTCTTTGGTCATTCACTTATTTGACTTCAATGATTGAGTTCACTTATTTGACTTCAATGATTGAGTTCATGTGCTTGGTCGAGAACTACTTCAAGGCCCGTTTATTCTGTTCTTGCTGTTTTGAAACTATAACCATGCTTTTCCTCAATCCCCGTGTGATAGCTTTCTCAGCCACCATTGATATTTCTTCAGTTGCCTCTCTTCCCTTTGGAGAACCCATGCACGATGGGGTTTGCCTGGCTCAGGCATTATCTATCATAAAGATAATCAGTGCATTCAACAAAGCCTGGGTGGTCAACAAAGCCTCTGTGGTGGAAATGTGGAGTTCAACTCTGGGGTGGAGTTCATCTCTGGGGTGGAGTCCAATTCTGGGGTTGGGACCGAGACGACTGTGGAGCCCAAGAACATTGTGGATTCAACCAATTTGTTGGCCCCAAAAACTATATTGAGTCCATGAACCATATCGAGAATGGAGTGGTTGGCAAGGATTACTTTGATGATCAAGAAAAGTACACTCTATGGATGAACACATACGGGCCCAACGGCTAATCCAGATCTCCAGAATTACAGCTTCAGTCAGTTCTGGAATGAGGATCCTGGAATAAAGATTTCGTGGAGAAAGAGATTCTAGGGGTGATTTTGTGGGTACGGAGGAAGAGGGGCCCGGTTCGGGGGACGGAGTCAGAGAAACCACAACCAACCCGAGTACCTCCTTGTCCATTACTGGAGCTCATTGCTGGAGCCAATTGCTGGAGCCCTTCTGGAGCCCTTCTGGAGCTCTTCAAAATCCTTTCAGCATGATCTGTTTCTACATTCTCCGAAAGATTCACGTTTCTGCCCCTTTTTTGGTGAAAGCTTACTGGAAGTCTCTGTTTCCTTGAGATTCTTCAAACAGGCACAGTGGACGGATACAGGCCCAGTGTTTGGATACATACCCAGAAGTGACGGAAGTCAGGTGGCAAATTACCTAACCAATTCGGGAGGTGGGGCCAAGACAAAAAGATACAGGGCCTTAAGGTCTTGTGATTGGAATTAGTTCAATTCAATCGCTTAACGAGGAACAATTGGAGGGAAAGTCTGGGGACAGCAACCGCGGAAGTTCCAGCAGCAAGAGCGGCTATTAAAGTTGTTGCAGTTAAAAAGGGAGTTACTTGAGTAAATGAAACTTCAAAGCAGGCAACTCTTGAATCTTATAGCCTGGAAGAACAAAATAAGATGAATTTCATTTGTTGGTTTCCAAAAGTCATAACTATTAATGGGAACGGCCAGGGACATCAACATTCAATAGCTAGAGGTTTAATGGCGCTTGAATGGCGCTTTTGAATGGTGAAACACCGAATCCGGCTGAATCAACTGAACAGAGTGAAGAAGAAACATCCTGGGCACTATTGATGGATATGTTCATGACCAATGTCCATGTCCATGTCCAATGTCCAATGTCCAATGGAATTTGGAAGATTCTATTGGATAGACCTGAGAAGGTGAGAAGGTGAGGAGAGAAAAGAAGGTGAGAAGGTGAGAAGGTGGGAAGTGGTTCTGAGCAAATCGGGATTCACTAGACTTTTCCCCTCTATTCACTTTACGGTACAACTCCTCTCTACTTTACTAGCTTTTCTTGTCATGCTCCAGGTCCGTTCATTTCCTTAGATGCTTCAGATTATTGATGGGCTCAGTGAAGAACCTTTAGTTGAATAGACGGAAACACGTGAAACAGACGTGAAACGAACCTGAAACAAGATGAAACATGCAGTACGGTTAAAACTCTTAAACACCAGGAATACATCGAACACGAAACACCTAAGCACTTGGAACGAGCCCGAATCATTAAATCACTGAAACACCTGAAACAAATCAAACACCTGTAACTAGTCTGAAACTAGCCTGAAACACCTTAACACCTTAAATCTGAAACACCCTGATACCTAAATACCTTAAACACATGGATCCCATATAATACCTGAAACTCATATAACAGCTGAAGACTTACACCTGAAACCCCAGAATCTAGTCTGAAACATAAATGAAACACACCTGAAACACCTAAACACCTAAACACGTCAAACAATTTAGCACCTTAAACGTCAAACAACTTAAACGTCTAAACACCTTAAAATCCGAAGCAGAATGGAGACCTTATACCTGAAACACACCTGAAACACACTTGAAACCTTGAATTCCTAATTACTTTTAATACCTTAAACACCTAAACACCTAAAACACTATGAAACACATATGACACCCTAAAAACATCAAACAACTGAAAATCTGAAACAAATGAAACACCTTAAAAAAACTAGCTCTTTGATCCAAAGTCTTGTTCTCGAGACTCTGACTTACAGTAATCGACAGTAACTATCGTTAATATGAGTAGTACACTAACTCTTGGGTAAATAGAGTGACTTGAGTTATTGGTGAATTGTTAGCGTGCTGAGAAGCCACCGAATATCTTATTCTAGCCTAGACACATGAACATCTTAAAATCCGAAACACACTTGAAACTTGTCACCTTAAACGCATACACCTTAAACACATAAAACCAGAAACCCCAGGAACTAGTCTGAGACAAATATGAAACGTATATGAAACACACCTGAAACACCTAAAACACCCTAAACGCATAAAACACATAAACCAGCTGAAACACCAGAAACTAATCTGAAACACATACAACACCTTATCACCTAAAACTTCAAACACCTCAAAATTTGAAACACATCAAAATTTGAAACACATGAAACTAGTCTGAAACACTTTAAACACCATAAAATACGAAGCAGACTTGAGGCCTTACATCTGAAACACCTAAACACCCTAGACTCAAAAAATACCTGAACACCTTAAACACATAAACCCCATCCAAGACCTAAAACACACAGACCACGTTAAACACATAAAACACCTAAGCACCTAAACCACGTTTAACACATGAAACACACCAGAAACACCTAAAACACACCAGAAACACCTAAAACATGTCAAAAACCAGAAACATCAGAAACTAATCAGAAACACCAGAAACTAACCTGAAACACCTGAAAAAATGAAACACACCTTAAACATCCTAAAACACCTAAACACCTAAACACCTAAACACCTAAACACATAAACACGTTAAAAGCATTAAACATCTTAAAATCTGAAACACTTGAACACCTTAAACAGCTGAAACAGCTGAAACAGCTGAAACACAGCTGAAGCACATAAACCACATAAACCACCAGAATCACCAGAAACTAACCAGAAACACACTTGAAACCTGGAATACCTAAAATACCTAAACACCTAAACACCCTAACACATAAAGCACGTTAAGCACGTTAAATACGTTAAACACCTGAAACACCTAAAACACATGAATCACATGAAACACCCGAAATACATAAACACTTGAACACCTTCAAATCCGAAGCAGACTTGAGACCTTACACCTTAGGCACCTAAGCACATAAACCACGTTAAATACCTGAAACAGTATGGAACACACCTGAAACCTTACACCTAAAACACCCTAAACTCATAAAACACATAGACCAGCTGAAACACCAGAAACTAATCTTAAACACATAAAACACACTTGAAACCTTGAATTCCTGATTACCTTAAACACATAATCACCTAAGCACGTTAAGCACGTTAAATACGTCAAAATCTTTAAACACATAAAAGCTTCAAGCACCTAAAAATCTGAAATACCTCAAAATCTGAAACACAGAAACTAGTCTGAAACAAATGAATCACATGAAACACCTCAAAATCTGAAACACCTGAAACACCTGAAACACCTGAAACACGTGCATCACGTGAAACACGTTGAACAGCTGAAACACCCTTGCATTACGCATTTCGCATTTCGCAGTACGCAGTACACTCGCACTCACACTCGAACTCGCACTCACACTCGCACTCGCACTCACACTTTAAACCCTCCACTTTAAACTTTACCCTATAAGCTTAGAACTTAACTTTACACTTTTAACTTAAAATTTGAACTTACACTTTGAACTTTATTTTAACTTAAAATTGAACTATACACTACCCACTCCCACTGGCCACTCTCACTGGCCACTCCCATGGGCCACTTTCACTGGCACTTTACACCTAACTGCGCAGAGTGGAACTGGAACTGGTCACGTGTAGTGTACACCCACACCCACTTTACACCTGTAGTCCACACCCACTTTACACCTGTAGTGTATACACACACCCACTTTACACTTGTAGTATAAACTCACACCCACTTTACACCTAACGGTGCAAAGTGGGTGTAAATTGGGTGTGCCACGTGACCAGTCCCACTCCCACACCCAATTCCACTGGCCACTTTACACCTAGCGGTGCAAAGTGGTGTGCCACGTGACCAGTCCCACTCTACACCCACTTTACACCTAGCGGTGTAAAGTGGGTGTGGGAGTGGGAGTGCGCGCACAGCAAATAAAGATATCCCTGCGCAATCATACTGCAGGAATGCGCGGCGCACATGACCCAAGCGATAAAGAAGCGGGCATCTTCATTCCAGGCCACACCAACCCCCAGAAAAAAGAAACCCCTCCTCCAAAACCTGCCCTGCCCTTTCGATACCCGCTGTGGATGCTGCTTTGTTTTTGACCTGCACCCAGGAGAAAAAAAAAACCCGTCCTTTTGCCCTAGACCTTTCCCCCCTCAAGTCGCCTAACGGCTGTGTTGTGTTGTGTTGTGTTAGTCGCCCCACACTTCCTCCGGCTGGGCTCCCCACAGAACAACCCCTGATCGAGACGACTGATTGATTGAACGAAAGGAGATTGAACAAAAGGAGATTCAGAAATTCAGAAACTCAGAATTAAGAAAACTGGATTGGAATTGGACAGAGATTCAGAAATTGGACCAGAGATTGAGAAATTGGATCAGTGACTCGGAGATTGGACCAGAGATTCAGAGATTGGACCAAAGATTCAGAGAATAAGAAATTGGTTCAGAGAACAAGAATTTGGTACTGAGATTGGATCAGAATTGGATTCAGAGTTTAGACCAATTGGTTCAGAGATTCAGAAATTGACCAGACTCAAATTGAGAGACTGAATCGTCAGAGGAAATTGACTTTAGGTGGCCAAGAGTTTCAGAACAACATAAACATCAAGAGATTTGGACATAGATTTCGGCCTCGACCTTCGTGCTTTCCCATCCTCATTGTCCATTCCCACCATTGATTCACCTTGGATCAACAGTCTTGGATCAAAAATCTTGATAGGATTGAATACCATTGGATAACAATCTTGATAGGATTGAAACTGGCTTTACACTGGCTTGAAACTGGACTGAAACTGGCTTGAAACTGGCTTGAAACTGGACTGAAACTGGCTTTACACTGGCTTTACACTGGATTGTTTCCACTGTGTTGTTTGACATTGACGGTGTTCACGGTCTGATTAACATACAAAGGTACCAGGCAACAATCCGACACATTCGGTTTGGTTAATTCTGGAAATCCTCCAAACTTATCTACTTCTCATTGATGGGCGATACATTACAGGCCACCAAACAGCCCAAGACGTCGGGCCAGATTGCCCAGCCCAAACTGCGTCTGCAACTGCCCGCCAGCAACCAGCCCCGCAAATTCGACCAGTTGACGGACCCGGCGGGCGGCGCTGCTCGCTCCAGTGCCTTGAAACAAGGCGAGTCGTCCATGCGCTTGGAAATCGGCAATTACCTGAACTTGTCTCCACACGGATTACAGCCGCAATCAAGCAGACAAAACTCGTCGTCGTTTCTCTTCACCAATCCTCGCCAGGACCTGTTGGCGCTTCTTGGCAACTTCCCCATGGGCCAAAACACGCCGCCTGGCAGCCGAGGTTCGGGGCTTTCCGGGTATTACCCTTCAAACCGCGAGTTTTCCACGGCCGTTCCGCCGGAAAACCGGACTCGTTTGCGAGGCGACTCCATCTGTCTTCCTCCGCCGGTGGTGACGGGGAAATACGACGATCCACAGGGGAATTACGCGGGCGGCTCCGGGTCGTCGGGCCCCAGCCAGCTGAGATCCACGAGTATTTTCAGCCTGCTCATCCAAATGCCGGGGTCTTCGCTGAACCTGTTCAGTGGCCCCAGCCAAAAGGAGGGGAAAAAAGAGCCGGCAAAGGAGCTGTCTGCCGGAAAAGACGCTTCGGCCAAGGATGGCTTGGCCCGAGACGGCTCCTTGAACTTGGAGTACCTCCAGGACTACGAGTCCATCAATAGAGACAGTTTGAGCAACATTTTCGGGTGGAACCAGGACGCCAAAATGGGAGGGCCTTCCAATGCCTCGTCCAAGCGCAACACCAAGACGTTCGACAACCAAAACGCTTTTTGGGAGCAGTTCAATGCCGGCGCCACGGGCTCCATTGCCGGAATCAGCAGCGACAACATGAACGCCATTCTCTCCAGCATGCAGAGCAACCCCAGCATCGATCTCCAGTCCATGAACAACGAGCAGCGGCGGCACTCCATTCTAAGGTATATTAATGACCAGGGAAAGGGACCCCGGCCCAATACCAAGACTCCGCTTAGAGAGGACATTTTCGAGGAACCAAAGACGCTTCCTGCAACTCATCTGGATGGACGCAGGCCCAGCACCACGTCGCACCTCTCGCCGACTTCGTCCATGTCGTCCAAGGCGTCCCATAAGCTCCCGGAAGAGCCGCAGTCGCCCAAAGGGTCGCCGGGCCAGAGTCTCGGGGCGTCGGGGCAGAGTCTTGGGGTGCAGGGCCAGAGCCTTGGGGTGCAGGGCCAGAGTCTCGGGGTGCAGGGCCAGAGTCTCGGGGCGCCAATGCAGTTTATACAACCGCAGAGCTCCGCCCAGAAGAAAAACCCCGCCAATTACACCTCTCCCGAGCAAAACATCAACCCCGGATACTCCCAGCACGACAAGGACGCGTTGGCGCAGTATCCCGGCACCATGCCATTGCAGCCTGGGCTTCTACCGGTGCAGCAACAACAATTGCAGCCCCAGCAGATGCAGCAGATGCACCAACGGAGCCAGCAGCCGAACCAGCCGCTTCTTTATCCGTACCAAACCCACGAGGCCATGGCGCAGATGAAAAACAACTACAAGACGAACTACCCGGCGCAATACCCCATTCCGCTTCCCCAGCAGCAGATGCAGCAGCCCAACCAGTTCCTCCGGACAGGCAATACGTACCAGGCCATGGTCAACAACTCTTCTAGTTTCAGAGAAAATTACCCGAGGGATTTTCAGAGGGACCAGAGTTTTCAGAGGGACCAGAATTTCCAGAGAGAGAATTTTCAGAGAGAGAATTTTCAGAGGGACCAGAGTTTCCAGAGAGACCAGAATTTCCAGAAAGATGCCAATGTGTTCCAACGAGACGCCAATGTGTTCCAGCGAGACGCCAATGTGTTCCAAAAAGAGAGCTTTTCCAAGGAAAACTTGCCCAAAACAACTTACCCCAAAGAACCGGCTTTAACGGAACCCCCATTCTTCCAAAACTTACCGAACCAGCCCGGTGCCTATGAAAATGGCAGGCCATTGGTACCGGCACAGCAATACGCACGGGCCGAAGACGGGCGGCCTCTTCTTGGAGCCACCAAGGTGGACCAGCTCATGCTAGTGATCCAGGCACGTGAAAAGGGCAACAAGGGAGCCATTCGCCAGGCTCCAGACGGCAGTATCATTGCGTCGCCGAACCCGGACCACGCCAAAAACGCGGTTCTTCCGTCCTCCGTGGATCTCGTGGGCGGAGTGGAAAAGGTTAAGGATGCAGAAGACGATGGCCACGAAGATAAGCGGCGGAAACGGCGCATCAAGAACCAGGAGTGTCCGTACTGCTTCAAGAAATTCAACCAGTCCACGCATTTGGACGTGCACGTGAGGTCCCACATTGGCTACAAGCCGTTCCAGTGCAACTACTGCCAGAAGCGGTTCACACAAGGTGGAAACCTCCGGACGCATCTCCGGCTCCACACGGGCGAAAAACCCTTTTCCTGTGACGTTTGCAACCGCAGTTTCTCCCGAAAGGGCAACTTGGCCGCCCACATGTTGACCCACAACAAGGAGAAGCCGTTCGAGTGCAAGCTCGACCACTGCGACAAGTCGTTCACTCAATTGGGCAACTTGAAGTCCCACCAGAACAAGTTCCATCTTCCCACGCTTACCAAGTTGACGCAGACGTTTTCCAGCATCACGGGCGATGCTCTAGACCGGCTTCCCAAGGAGGAGCGCGCCATGTTGGATTACTTTGCGGGGCTCTATAAGAACTCCAACAAGGGGATTCGTGGGAGGGGGAAGGGATAGGTATAAGAGAGAGAGAGAGAGAGAGAGAGAGAGAGAGAGAGAGAGAGAGAGAACGGGAGAGAGAAAAAGAGAGAGAGAGAATGAAAGAATGAGAGTGGGAGAGAATCAGAGTGACTGGTACTAGAGAGATTTCAAGAGATTTCAAGACTTCTCTGGAGCATTCCATGTCTTTCTGGAGCGTTTAATGGCATTGAAACCTTTTCTAAGGTATTTTTAAAGCATTTTATGGCTTTTGAACCTTATTTAAGGTTTTTCTAAAGCATTTAATGGCCTTTCTAGAGCATTCAATATCTTTCTGGACCATTTAATGGCATTGAAACCTTTTCTAAGGTATTTTTGGAGCATTCCAAGGCCTTTCTAAGGCATTTAATGGCTTTCTGGAACATTCCATGTCTTTCTGGAGCATTTGATGTCTTTTCTGGACCATTCTAAGGCTTTCTTAAAGCATTGAATGTCTCTCTGGACCATTTAATGGCATTGGAACCTTTTATAAGGCTTCTCTGGATATTCCATGTCTTTTTGAATCTTTTCTAAGGCTTTTCTAAAGCATTTAATGGATTCTCAGGACCATTTAATGTCTTTTTGGACCATTCTATGTCTTTTCTAGGGCATTCCATGTGCTTTCTGGAGCATTTAATGCCCTTTTTGACCATTTAATGGCTTTTGAAACCTTTGCTAAGGCTTTTTTTGACCATTTAATGGCTCTTGAACCTTTTTTAAGTTTCTCAAAGCATCCTATGGCTTTTCTAGAGAATTCTCTGTGCTTTCTGGACCATTTAATGGCTTGTGAACCTTTGCTAAGGCTTTTCTGCACCATTTAATGTCTTTTCAGGAGCATTCCATGGCTCTATTTGGACACTTCCCAACGCGTTCTTAAAGAATTCTATTTCTTCTCATGAAAGTTTTCCAAGGCTCCGTTTCAACCTTTTCCAAGGCCGTTAAACCTTTTAAAGGCTTCCCAGAGCATTCAATGTCTTTTCCAGACCTTTCAATGTCTTTCCAGACCTCTCGTGTCTTCTCTCAGAAGATTCTAAGGCTCTGTTCCAACCCAGGAAGACTCTTCCGGACTTCTCCCATGTCTTCTCTTGGACCTATTCTCCGACTTTCCGACTTTCCGACCGTCCCATGTCTTTTCCAAATCATTAAAGGCTCTCGAACCTCTCCAAGACTCTCCGGACTTTCATGGCTCGATTCTATTTTCCGACTGTTTCGGACCTTTTTTCGGACTCTTCCGGATCAATTTTCCGACTTTCCATGGCTTCGACTGGTTCTTAAAGACTATGACTTGGACTGGTTCTTAAAAACTACGACTAGGACTGGATCTTAAAAACTACGACTTGGGATCTTAAAAATTGTGACTTCGACTTGATCTTGAAAACTGGCTTGGTGTTGATACATGCGTATTAGTGTTGGGTGACGAAAGGTGACTGGCTCATCGTGGTTGTTCTGCTTGCACCGCTGCAACGAATAATGTCTACTAAAATTTACTTACAATCGATATAATGTCTAATACTTTATTTTTGAGTTTTGGGGAAATCCCAGTGATTGTAGTGTATGTTTATGGGAACCGAGGGGGACCGGGGGTACCGGAATTGAGACCGAGGGGACCGGGGGTTCCATGACTACTTTTGGCCGTAAAATCATGCCAGCTCAATATTTTTATTTGCAACCATATCCGTTGTGATGTCCGGAATTCCAGCATTTTAACCAATCCATTTTTACTAAGATTGAAGGGAAATGTGGGGTGTTTGCGTTGGGTCCATTTTGAACCTGGGGTCGCCTGGTGTACGGGTTTTGGGTTGCCGGGGCCGGCCTCGTCTGATGCTATGATAGCCCAATAGTTCGGACTTAAGAAGTTTTAATCACTGGTGTATAATACTGTGGAATAATCTTTCCATTTTGGCTTCTTTAAACTACTACTTGAAATGGCCATTTCTCTTATTAATTGAACGGAATCCTGTATATATGTTGTACGGAGTGCATATATATTGGCTAGGTGCAGGACCATGCACCAGTGCACGAGGAAACTGGATTGTCTTAAAACACCCAGTCACTAGACCTGGTAGCAATTTTGTATATCGTATACAAGTAATGGTCACCCTGAGACTTCAAAATGTGGGTTAGTATGGAATGCTGGGGCCCAGATAAGGACCCCAAGCGGTCCTGCAGATAGTGCGTGTCCTGCAGGTAAACCTCTTGGTTGCATCGCACCAAACAAAGGAAGTTCAAGGTCAATTAACAAGACAGATGAATTATTGTTACTCTCAAGTATGCAACTATCTCTAGAGTATTAAAGACCAATACATGGTAATTCTTCATTGGAATCTTCATATAACATATTCTCATAAGGTATGACTAAAGTATTAATAACCAGTAAAACAATAAAGGTGGTAAATAATTCTTAGCTTTTGTGAAGCTACCACAATATTCTTGGTTTCATCATTTCAGAAACATAAATAGAATTGTCATCGGATTATTCACCTCCCATTAAAATGTTTCAATCATTTGTTGTAGACTTGAACAGTCTATTCCTGCATTTAGTATCCATACCATTGAGTCATATCATCTATATTGGTTAGTTCTTATCCTAATGGTATCTCTGGAGACTCTCAGTTCGACAATAGAAACATAATTGGTTATAGATCCAGAATAGAAAGACTGTACCGGAGTATTAGAGACCGATTCTTCTATTTCTTGGTTGGAACCATAAGCAACGGTTAAGAAACACCGATATTTTTCTGGAGACAAGATATAGTCAGCCAATTATTGCGGTGTCAAAATGGCAAAAAAGAAAACAGGAAAACTGTGGTCGGACAGAAATACATACGAGTTCTTTTTTTGAGGTGTTCCAGTGTTTTTTCAGTTTTCAATCTTTTTGGTTTCTTTCAATAAAGTTTCAAAATGTAACTTGCCTTTTTTTTTAAACTGAATCTCTTAGACTTTTGTAGTGCATCATTTTGTAGGCAGGAATGAAGTGTATTGAACAAGAGCATTTGAGTATGGCAACAACGGGTGTAAAGGGATGTATATCGGTTGTAAAAGGTTGTAAAAGGTTGTAAAAGGTTGTAAAAGGTTGTAAAAGGTTGTAAAAGGTTGTAAATGGATGTAAAAGGATGTAAAAAAGGATGTAAAAATAAAGGGGGGGATGCCGCATTTATATACTTTTGGATGGTCGCGTTTATGTAATTTGGGCAAGAGGGGAACCCCCTCATTTTTGCGTTTGTAAACATCGCAGGGGAGTTTGCGTTTTGCAGCCACCGCGAAATTTACTATATAAATACCGCGTCCCCCCTAGAACAGCCACTAGTATTTTTACTAGTATTTTTTTAAAACCTTTTACGCAAAGTCCAGAGCAAGGAACTTGGCCACCGTGGCATTCATTATGATTTGATTCAATGTATGATTGACCATGATGACTACTGAAAAGCCTGTGGTATAAATATTTGGGTGGATAAAACACCAGATCCAGATTCCTTTGGCAAATATGAATCTCCAGATAAAATGGGCAACACTTTGGTCGAATTATCAAGAATAAGTCAGATTCATCAAGATGTCTTTATTTCAAATCTAGCCATAGAGCTAGTGATAAAGCCTTGGTTTCCCCTAGTGAGTTATTCCTGGATGGTCAGCTCCTTACACACTAACATCTGATCTACTGATATAACAGGAACACTACTATGCATCATAATATGCCTTAGTATGGAGTATACTTGGCGAGGACTGCATATAGTGGGGAGTGGAGAAGGGAAAGTGGTCAGTCTCCGAGGATCCATGTGGCTTGGAGTAAAGAATACTCAGGATCTTAACACACTGCATCTTTTTGGGTCCGAAAGCGTCTTTAATCTTGGTGAATTTTTCCTTTGTCGGTTTTAGGGGGTTTGTTCTACTTTGTCGGTTTAAGGGGGTTTCTAAAAATTGGGCCAAAGAATGACTTTAAATCTCGATCAAAAGAGTTTTGTTATGTCGGGCATGAAGAAAGTTCCTCTATACCTGCTCAATTTTGATTGGCTATTCATTGTCACGATGCTTGAGTTGGAACTATGCAACCAGATCAGGTTCGCACGAAAATGTTCGCACGAAACCAGGTCGCGCGAAATGATGAAATATAGTGATCTTGAGCTTGCACCGGTACACCAGGCGGATGCTGTCACTTTACAAACTTTCGGTTTCCGGGGTCCGGTCGTTCAGCCCCAAGGAAAATGAAACCATCCAGTTTGGGTCGCCGCTCACGCTTATCTGTGGGCAGAATGGGTGTGGGAAAACCACCATCATCGAGAGCCTCAAGTACGCCACCACTGGCGACTTGCCTCCCAACTCCAAGGGCGGGGCGTTCATCAATGACCCCAGCATTGCGGACCGGGCCGTGGTGAATGCCGAAATCAAACTCGGCTTTATTTCCGTGGATGGCAAGTCCATGACGGTGACGAGGAACATGCAATTGAACCGAAAGAAGGGAAGGGCCAATGGCGCCAATGCGGCCAATTCGACGAACACGTTTAAGAGTTTGGAGGGTCAATTGGCCATTATTCTGCAGGGCCAGAAGAACTCCATCAGCACCAAGAATTTGGAGCTCGATACCCGTGTGCCTCTTTACCTCGGGGCTTCCAAGGCCATTTTGGAGTATGTGATTTTCTGCCACCAGGACGACTCGCTCTGGCCTCTTAGTGAAGCGGGCCTTTTGAAAAAACGCTTTGATGAGATCTTTGAGGCCGCAAAGTTCACCAAGGTCTTGGATAACCTCAAGGCTATCCGGAAAGACTTGGCTCTGGATATCAAGCTTATTCAGGGCAACGTGGCCCATTACGCTTCCGATAAGGCCCGAGCTCTGAAGATCAGAGAAAAACTCCACGACTCGCTTGTCAAGGTGGATGACTATTCTCTGGAGATTGCTTCTTTGGTGGTTCAGATTGAGGCTTTGGAGAAGGATGCCGACCGCCTCTTCCACTCCAACCAATCTTTCCAAAAGACCCTTAGTGAGCACGAACGCTTGAGGGTCTTGATATCTAGCCTGGAGACGTCTCGGGCCCGTTTGGGCGACTCTCTACGGGTTCTTGTGGAGTCCGACGAGGAGCTCCTGCATATGATGGCCAACTTCGAGGCTGTTGAGGCGGAAAAACGGGCTCTTCTTCTGGAAAAAGAGTCTCAGGGAAGAGAATACGAGAAGCAGCTTGCGCTTTTGAGAGAAAAGAGCCACTCTTTATCCCGAACCGAAGGCTTGTTGCTGTCCAAAGTGCAGGAATTCGAGCTCAACCAGCAGAAACTCCAAGAAATCGAGCGGTCCACAAGTTTCGAGGGCCTGGACGTTTTGGAAGGGTTGGAGAAGGATTCAGAGCATCAAAGCACCACGTTTTCGTCGTTTGTTTCTGAAAATGAAGCAAAGTTGGCTGACGATTCCAAAGCGTGCCAAAGCCTTGAGAACCTGAAAGCAGCGAAAACGGAAAACATGGCGTACATTTCCCGGGATTTGGCCGAAAAACGGCAAAAAATTGCCGAGTTGAGGCAAAAGATCTCGGCCCTCCACATTCCGGAGGAAACCATTGAGATTGAAACTTCCCAATTGGAAAATCTCAAGGTGCGGCTTGCAAATAAAAGACAAACGTTGAAGGAACAAAATCCGCTGGAAATTGATGAAAAAAAACACCAGATTCGGACCTTGGAATTGGACCTCGACGAACTCATGCGGAAAATCAATTCCGCAAATAAAATGTCGGATTTGACCAGCCGGGTTGCGTTACTAAAGGAGTCTCGGGCCGAGAAATCAAATGTGCTTGAAAAATTGGTCGGCCTGTATACAACCCGTTTTCATGAGCTTGTGGAGGCCGATTTAGGGTCTGAAAATGCAGAGAGTCACTTGGAGCTGAAAGTCATGGAGATGACGAAGCGTGTGCAGGAAAAACGTCAGGAATTGGAAAAGGCCAAAGAAACGCTTGAAACTTCCAAGTCTCTGCTTCATTATGCCAAGGAAAAAGTACTGGAACGGGAAAAAAAGAAACAAGTTCACCATTTGAACATTGAAAAAGTGATTTCCGACGCCGAAATCCCCCAGTACGAGAAGTTGATGCAGGAAATGGACGAAGACTACAAAACGGCTGTTTACAACCTCAATACGTTTGAAGTGACCAAATCATACAAGTCCAAGGCCATGGAGATTGCACGGACTGCTAAGTGCTGTACATTGTGCAACCGAGGCTTTGGCGAGACGGAGTTGAGGGCGTTTTTGGAGGCCACCGACGCCAATATACAGGCCTTGACTGCAGACAAACTCACGGAGGACGTCAAGGAGCTTTTCAACGACCTCCAGGACTTGAAGAGTATCAATGTGGATATTCTCGAGTACCGGCGGATCGTGAAGGAGTCCCGTGAAGATGAGCTCCAAGGGTTGGAAGGGTCATTGGAGACGGCCCGGCGCTGTGTGCAGGACTCGGAACATGAGTTCCAAGTTTCCGAGCTGAAGCTTGCAAAAATGACTCTTTTGGCCAAACCAGTGGCCCAGATTGCACGGAACAAAGAGGAAATCGGTGTATTGGACAAGCAGGTGGAGTTTTTGGAGACGGAACTCAAGGACCATTTCGGTACAACGCACACGATGGAGGAGCTACAAAACGAACACCAGCAAAAGAGTTTGGAAGTTAAAAACCTCCGTCAGACGGTATCGGACTGCATCGACCAGCGCAACAACCTCCAAAAAGAACTTAGCAGTTTGGAGGGTCAGGTCAAAGACAAGGAGCTTTCCATCAGCAGAAGACAACTTGCGGTGAATGAAGCCAAAAGCATGAGCAGTTCGATTGAAGGTTTGGAAGGGCAGGTGACGGAGACCGAGGCGCAAAAGAAGCAGATTGGGCTGGAGATCCAGGCGTTGGAGACGGATTTGAAGCAACGGCAAGCGGAGCTTTTAAAGCGTGAAAGTGAGTTTCAGCAGAAAAAACGTGTGCTTGAAAAAAACGTCAGTCAAGCCCAAAGCGTTCTTGAAGAGTACCGGGGACTCTTGGCGTCGGTGAAGCATTTTAACGAGGTTCAAAAGGTTAAAATCAAGGAGAATGAAGCGCTTTTGGCGGAGTCCAAGGCCCAAATGAAGCAAACCAGCAACAAGATTTCCGAAAACAGCCAGGAAATGACGCAAATCTCCAAGTTTCTCAGCGAAGCGTCCAGCACCCAGCGCAATATCCGGGACAATGTGGAGTACCGGCAAGCCGGGACGGAGCTCGACCGGCTCAAGGCGCAGATGGCGGAAATGGACATCTCCGGCGCCGAACGGGCCAAGGACGAGTACCAGCAGCGAAGCCAACGTCTCCGGCAGCAAATCACGCAGTTGAACTCGGAACATTACGGAAAGGTCGGAGAAGTGAAGCAGATCAACGACCAGATTTCTTCACTACAAAAAGACTTACAGGAGGAGTTTAAGGATGTGGACAAGACGTACCACCACGAGTGGCTCAAGCTCCAGAGCAACATGTTGGTGTCGAACGATCTCCTCACGTACTCGCAAGCAATGGACGGGGCCATCATGCAGTACCACAGCATGAAGATGAACGAGATCAACCGCATACTCCGCGAGTTGTGGAGCCAAACCTATAAAGGCACCGATATCGACGGCATTGAGATCAAGTGTGATGTCAGCACCACGGCTTCTCTGGCCAGGGGTCGTTCCTATAATTACCGTGTGGTGATGTACAAGAAAAACTCGGAGTTGGACATGCGGGGCCGGTGCTCGGCGGGCCAAAAGGTGTTGACGTCGATCTTGATCCGCTTGGCGTTGGCCGAGTGTTTCGGCACCAACTGTGGCATGATTGCCTTGGACGAGCCCACCACCAATTTGGACACGGAGAACGCCGAGCTGCTTGCAAATGCTCTCAACAACATCATCGACTTCCGCAAGCTGCAGAAGAATTTCCAGCTCATCATCATTACGCACGATGAAAAGTTCTTGGGGCACATCAACGGCGACTCGTATACCGATAACTTTTACCGGATCGAGCGGGACGAGAACCAACACTCGGTCATCCGGAGCTTGCCCATTCACCTCATGCAGGAAAATTAGGTTCCACTCCTTTTCTTTCCCCGTCCCCGTGACCAGACTGACTAGTGTTTTCTGGATCCACGTGATTATGGCCAGATCAAACAACGGATTTAGAAAAGTGGACTTGTTTCGGCTTTTAGAGTGGGGTGCATGGTGGTTTCCTAGGTACAGGAATCGTATGCAATGGTGACCTGGGCGTATAGAAAATCATGAATAATAATTAAAGAAGTGTAAGAAATGGAAAATGGAATTTTTGTCTTTTAAATATTTTTGGATTACCGTATGATCTTTTACTGATCCCACCAAGGTCCAGTCTACTATGCAGGATTGAAGTTAAAACGCTACTATGCAGGTCACATTACGATACGGTCCAAAGTAGAACAGTAGCTATAAAATCAGTGGTGGAGTCAGTGAAAAATGGGGGTGCTTTTAAAGTACAATTTACGAGAAAAACTACAATTTTACGAGAAGATTCTACGATTCTACGAGAAGATTCAGGAATTTTACGAAAGAATCTACAATTTTACGAGGAAAAACCACAATTTTACGAATAAAATCTACACTTTTACGAGAAAATCTACAGCTTTACGATTGAGATCTACAAGTATACGAATAAACTCCACAATTTTACGAACAAATTCCACAATTTTACGAGAGAAATATGCAGTTTTACGAGAATATTCTATAATTTTACGAATAAATTCTACAATTTTACGAGAATAAGATACATTTGTACGAGAGAGTCCAGATTTTTCCGATAGAAATCTACAGTTTCACGATGAAAATCTACAGCTTTGCGGGGAAAAGGTACAATTTTACCAGAGAATCTTTACGATAAAAATCACCAATTTTACGAGAAAATCCATACTTTTACGAGGAAAATCCACATTTTTACGACAAGATTCTACCATTTTACGAGAAAATCCATAGTTGTACGAGAAAATGCATAGTTTTACGAGGAAAATACTCAATTTTACGAGAAAATACCACAATTTTACGAAGGAAAGGTACAATTTTACGAGGAAAACGTACGATTTTACAAGAGCATCTTTACGATAAGATTAAAGAATTTGAGGATAAAGAGATACAATGTGACGAAAAAAAAACAACAATTATACGAGAGAATTTACAATGTTACGAATCTAAAGTTTCCACTTTACAAAATCAAGATTTTACAAATTGGCTAATTCGAACAAAACAACTTAACAAATTCCACTATCTTACGAAAAAATCATACAATTTTACGAGAGAGTCCGCAGTTTTACGAACAAATTCTATAATTTTACGAACAAATTCTACAATTTTACGAGAAAAGTCTACGGATTTACGAGAGATCTACAGCTTTACGAGGAAAACCTACATTTATACGAGAAAATCTACAAATTTACGGGAAAAAATCACAAGTTTACGTTGCAAATTAACAGTTTTACGAGAAAAACCTATAATTTTACGAGAAAGTATCCAAATTTACGGGTCAAACAACAAATTTTCGAGACAAAATTCAAATTTACCAGACAAAACCCTCCAATTTCAAATGAACGGAAATTTCCTTTTCACCGTGCTGGAAATTGACGTGGCCCAATTTCACCAAATTCCTTTTTAGGCAGTTTTTCAAGGTAAATTTAAGAGTCAAGAAATAAAAACTCTATAATTCTGCGTGTTTAGAGGTTCTAAGGGAATAACGACTTTCATGAAATGTGCAAATTTACGAGTCAATATGCAGAGAATCTACAATTTTACGAGTTAATATGCACAGAAACCGCAATTTCACAACTTTAAATTCTCAGAGCCACAATTTTACGAATCTAGCTGCAGAGAATCCACAATTGTACGAGTCTAACTGCAGAAGATCCACAATTTTACGTCTTTAAATGCACAGAATCCATAATTTTACGTCTTTAAATGCACAGAAACCATAACTTTCCGTCTTTAAATGCACAGAAGCCATAACTTTACGTCTTTAAATGCACAGAAGCCGCAATTTACGACTTTAAATGCATACCACAATTCTACGAGTCATATACCTTTACAAATATAAAATTTATACGCTAATATACCTACTCTACTCCAAAAAAAGTAACCCCAAAACAAATTTCTTACTGCTTGTTCATAGCCGTCAAGAGCTTATCCTTATCAGTCCACGTGGACTCGAGCCACTTCTCCAACTTGACTCTTTTCCCCGGCACCAGAGCAAAGTTGAGCCTGCGCACATGGATGTTGACCTTGATCGGGTCCACGGCAGCAAAAAGCTCAAGCAAAGACGGAGGCCGTTTTTCGTACTGCACGGTGACGTCGTAGAGCGTGGTGAACTTGGGGCTGGCGGCCTGGCGCACGGCCGAAATGGTGTTCAGAAGCCCGGGGAACCGAGGGTAGAGCACATTGTCGTAGATGGGCAAGTAGAACTTTTGGCCCTGGACCCTTTGGGCGTACGCCACCGCCGGCGACCGGATGTTGACCTCCGGAAAAAGCACCACCCATTCCGGCTGGTCCGACGCCAACACTCGCTGGAACAACGCTTGCGCCAATTGTTTGGACAAGTCCCAGTTTTCGTCACACGACACCACGTTGCGGGCGACTCTGAAGGTGGGGATTCTCCACATGGTGTACCAGGTGAAGAAATTGACCTGCGGAGTCCATTGGGAGTCCACGGACTGCGCCAAGTGCACCATGAAGAAGTAGTCTGCAAGCGACTGGTGGTTGCACACCAAAATGGCCAGTTCCTCCGACACCTTATCGCCCAAAACGGCGATTTCCATTGGGTGGAGCCGCACAAGAAACGCCACCATTGCCCAGAACATCCGGACAACATACGCCTCCACGGCGTCCCAAACGGCCAGCGTCAACACACTCATGAGCGGAGCCAAGCGACGGCCCACGGAGCACAAAAGGGAAAGGTACACCATAACCACCAACACGCCTAGCGCCCATGTTTTATACACGGTTTTCTGGAGCGAGGCCTCGGGGCCGGGCACTAGCCCTAAATGGTAGATCAATTCCATGGTGTTTGAAAAGAGAGTGGGTGCAAATACCGCGTGCAGGCTGCCGCACTCTGACCTCCCACCTCCACCCCGCACACCAAAACACCCAAACCCCAGGCCAAAAACACCCAAAACACCCAAAACACCAAAACACCAGGCCAAAAACACCCGACCAAAACTAAATCTTGTTCATCACTGTATCAACGTATTTTTGGAGTTCATTGGGTGAAGGCTAAGACTTCCGCTTTAGGTATTTGTCCATGTCTCTTTATCCTGCCGTAAATTGAGGTTGAACACTTTTCTTTTTTTTTTTTTTCATGGTGTAGGGCTCTTTCCTGGTTTTTTCCCTGGTCAACGAGTCAATGGAACTAACTGCCCATACTTTTATATTCACAGTGGCAAAAATGATGTAGAAATTAAAAAAAGGAACCGCTAAAAATCGGGGTGCGCATGGCCCCTTTTTATAGACAATTTCGTGAGGGATTTTCCGTGGCTGCAATTCGGGCCCCGCACCTGCCCCTCCCCCCAAAAATATAAATACCCTCGTTTCCCCCCATGTTTTCAGACCCTCTTTTTAACCCCTTTTTTAACCCCTTTAAAGCCACACTAATGCTACTATAATGAATGCTACTACAATGCTACGGAATGCCACTGAATGCTACTACAATTCTGTCACTACTATTACTATTCCCAATGAGTTACTGTTGCCAAGACTGTGATACTGTTACCACTATGATACTGTTACTACTCCGATACTGTTACTACTCCGATACTGTTACTAACATGATACTGTTGCTAATAGCTCGATACTGTTACTACTGGTGACTATCATTATTTTGAATGGGTTACTGTTTCTAATCTGTGGTAGTACTACTGATACCGGTTACTGTTGCTAATACTGGGAAACTATTACTGATCTTTATACTGTTGGTAATACTACCACTACGGTACTGTTCCTAGAGGGACTGTTATTGGAGTGACGGTTACTAGAGGGACTGTTACATCTGGACTGAGGGGTACGAGACTCACATCTCTTGGTATGCAACCTGCACATGAGACGAGAGTCTAATCGGGTGTTTATCAAAGCAGTGTCAACCAGGGAGTTAATTATTCTTCAAGTTTCAAGGTATCAGCGCAGTTGAGGACACGAATGGGGGATTCCTTGTCTGGTCAGTACAGGAATGGGGTCCTGGTCTAGCTTAGGGGAGCCAAATTTTTCTGATACTTTGGAGAAACTCAATCACGTGATCCAAGATGATGACTGAATTCCATACCATGAAGTTACCGGGGACTAATGACTTAACTGTTCCAATTTTTTGCAACAGTGTGTTTATGTGAGGAGGTACGGGTGCGCCCTAGTTTCCTGCACACACCGCGCGCGGGATCTATCTCATCAGGCCCATCGCATGGATTTTCCCAGCATGTCCCGGATCATCGTCAAGAACCTCCCCAAGTATTTGACGGAGCAGCGGCTCAAGGAGCACTTTGCCCAGAACGGTAGCGTGACCGATGTCAAGCTCATGAAAAAAAGAAACGGCGAGCTGCGCCAGTTTGCCTTTATAGGCTACAAGTCGGTCCAGGACGCGGAAAGTGCAGTCAAGTACTTCGACCGTTCGTTCATAGACACGGCCCGGATCGAGGTCAAGGAGGCCAAGACCTTCAGCGACCCGTCGGTTCCCAAGGCCGTCCGGGAGAAGCGGCGGGAGATGCAGTACCAGCTCCAGGAGCAGGAGGAAAGATTACTTCGGCAAAAGGAGGAGTTTGAGCAGAGAAAACGGCAGAAAACCGAGAAACGGTCCCATCTCGATGCGGAGATCGACGCCAACCCGAATTTGAAGGAGTTTATCGAGACGTTGAAGCCGACGGCCCAGGTGCAGTCCTGGAACAATGACTCTTTGGCCGATGGAAAGGGTGCGCCCTCCACCAAGGCCTTGGAAGAGGCCCTCAAGCAGAGAGACCAAAATATGGCGCTGGGGGTTACACAGGAGAGTGCTGGGGCTCAAGGTGGTGGAGAGGTGGCCTATGTGCAAGACAATGCTAGTGATGACGAGTATGAGGACTTTGCCAAGAAAGAAAGTGACGAAGAAGAGGAGATGATTCCGTTTTCCAAACCGGAAGAAAAAAGTGATGTCGAACAGAATGACGGCGGTGAAATGCCGGAAAGGGACCCGGAAATGTCCGATCTTGATTGGCTCAAGCAGCGGCGGGTCCGTATAAAGGATAACGGCGAGCAGGTGGACAACCCAAAGGTTTCGGAACCGGTCTCTGCAGGAAAAAGCAAAGAAACGCTTAATACAGCAGCCGAAGCACCAGTCCCACCCAAAACGGTATCTCCCGACGTCAGTGTGGAGACCAAAATCAGAGCGACCGGGCGGTTGTTTATCCGGAACATTCTCTACGAATCGACGGAAGAAGAATTCCGGGACCTTTTCTCGCCGTACGGCCCGATTTCCGAGGTGCACATTGCCGTGGACACGCGGACCGGCAAGTCCAAGGGCTTTGTGTATGTGCAGTTCCAAAACCCGGACGATGCCGTGTCTGCGTATTTATCCCTCGATAAGCAGATTTTCCAGGGCCGTCTTCTCCACATTTTGGCGGGCGATGCCAAGAAAGACCACCGGTTGGACGAGTTTGCGCTCAAAAACTTGCCTCTAAAAAAACAACGGGAGTTGAAGAAGAAAGCACAGGCCGGCAAGTCGCAGTTCAACTGGAACTCGCTTTACATGAATAACGATGCGGTGTTGGAGTCTGTGGCCAGCAAAATGGGGATTTCGAAGTCGCAGTTGATCGACGCGGAAAACTCCAGTTCCGCCGTGAAGCAGGCGTTGGCGGAGGCACATGTGATTGGCGATGTGCGCAAGTTTTTCGAGTCCAAGGGCGTGGACTTGACGTCGTTTGAAGGCAGCGAACGAGACGACCGCATCATGCTCGTCAAGAACTTCCCGTTTGGGACCACGGTGCTGGAGTTGACGGATCTTTTCGGCGAATACGGCGAACTTAAGCGAGTGGTGATGCCTCCCTCGGGCACAATTGCCATTGTGGAGTTCCGGGACCTTCCTGCGGCTCGGTCGGCCTTCTCCAAGTTGGCGTACCGCATGTTCAAGAAGGCCATCTTGTACCTTGAAAAAGGCCCCAAAAACCTCTTTTCCAGAGAGCCCACGGTGGCCGAAACGGTGTCCAAGAGCGAAAACTCGGAGAAGGAAGACGATGTGGTGGATGCCAAGATCTCGGCCAAGGACGTTATGGACGACGAGCCCGAAGAGGAAATGTTGGACAAGGGCCCCACGGTTTCGGTGTTTGTGAAGAACTTGAACTTCTCCACCACCACAGAAAGTCTCCGGGAGTTTTTCCAGGAGATCCCCGGGTTTGTGGTGGCCGTGGTCAAGACCAAGCCCGATGCCAAGAACCCCGGGTCGGTGTTAAGCATGGGGTTTGGCTTTGCGGAGTTTGACACCAAGGAAAATGCCGAGTTGGCCATTCGGCACAAGGATAATACGGTTTTGGAGGGTCACCGGGTGCAGATGAAGATGTCCCACCGCAAGAGTGGGCAGAGTGGCAAGAGTGGAAAGAGCGAGAAGTCGGCGAGATCCAATAAGATCATCGTCAAGAACTTGCCGTTTGAAACGTCCCGTAAAGACGTGGTGGAGTTGTTTGGAGCGTACGGGCAGATCAAGTCGCTCCGGGTGCCCAAGAAATTCGACAAGTCTGCACGAGGCTTTGCTTTCGTGGAGTACACCACGGTCAAGGAGGCCGAGAGTGCCATGGACCAATTACAGGGCGTGCATTTGCTTGGGCGTCGGTTGGTGATGCAGTTTGCCGAGAAGGACGCTGAGGACGTGGAGGAGGAGATCGAGAAGATGACGGCCAAGGCCAAGAAACACGCTGCTTCCAGAGAATTGGCCAACGTGCGTGTGCAAGGCATGAGCAAGGTGCAGTTGGAGGAGACGGAAAATCCGTTCGATGAGTTTTGATCCATCCCCAACAGAGCCTTCAGAGCCTACAGAACCAACAGAATCTACAGAACCTACAGAAGCTAGAAGCTCCCGGGAATGGACAGAAGCTGGAGAGAAATGGACAGAAATGGACAGAATCTGGACAGAAGTCGTTCTACAACAGAAATGAACAGAAACTGTCTCAACGGAAGCTGGACGGAATGGGCCTTGTACCTCGGGAAAAATTGAATCAATGAGTGGGTACGGACCATTCAAAAGGCCAAGAGTGACTAGTGGAGTAGTTCACCTGATTACATGGGAAGAGTCAATCCAGGATACTCATGGTCGACGTGAGGTTCCATCGACGCGGTTCCATCGGCAAAAACCCTCCTTCTTTGTGAAGAAAGGTGAGGGTTTTACTCCACTTGTCAAAAACCCAGCCACCAGAGACCTCCCGAATTTCGCCAATCCAGGTTTTGAAGACCTATTAAGGGTCGAATTAGACCCTTTGAGAAGAGCTTTTCATGGAGACCAGTCCACCCGCTGGTCTGTTACTTTTCAAGACGGTTATTTTGGTGCTGGCGACAGAACTGAGCAACTTATCTTGTCTTTTGACACTTTTGGCAAATTGGATAACCTTTGAAATGTGAGGTTCCATCGACGCGGTTCCATTGACGCGGTTCCATTGACGCAGTCTTGGCGTGGGTGCAAAATCCTCTAAAACCAACGACACCAACATAACTATTATAAATAAATCAATAATGTAAGCATCTAATTTTAATGGCTAGTGGTTTCATTTTATTCTATTTGTTATTTCCGATGAATTGGTTAAAATAGCACGACATCTTTTCTGGGTCTGAATCCAGGGATTAACATGTACTCTTAAAAATTAATCTCGATCAAAAAAAAAAAAAGAAAAACAGAGCGAGAACAAATCGGGTTTTTTTCCCCAAAGAATCGCTCCCAAGTCGCAATAAATATTAACTATTCCACTATCTGATTCATGTATATATTTACCTGGGCTTTTGGTTCTCCAGTATAATACTTACATACATTTTTCAGCTAGCTAGTAAGACATACAGAGAATAGTAATAATTAGTGGGATAATACTAATTATTCACATCATACTAATTGCTGAAAATATCAAGTACTGAGAATATCAAGTACTGAGAATACTAGTTTGAAATTGTGCAACCCTTGATAAAGATGTAACACTAGGTATACACCCGAATGATAGGACTCGGTAAACTCTTCCAAGTTGGATCTTGCCAATGGGTGTCTCAACAATTGCTTGGAAAAGAAAAGGGCCAAAGGCTTTCTAAATTGTCTGTGCATTTGACGACGCAACAAGTGGAACAAGTTTGCAGGAGTGGTTGGGTATGCAATATCGCGAATGTCTGTCTATTTACGCTTTACGCTCGGGGACTTCCAATCATTGGGTTCCTGCACCCCCACCTTTTTTCATCCATTCTCCACTTTGCCATAAATTATGTGCAAACCGGCCCCGAGTGTTCCTTCCGTGTCCCCGAGCCTGTCCTGTTCCAGTTCTAGTCTAGAATCTGTCCTGTCCCACTCAGTTCGCCCCAGACATTGTCAATTATAATGACACCATGAAAACTAGCGGCGGTCTTCGAGCGGATGCGAAAGGTGTACCCTCGGAAGTCCGGCTTGTTTTGCGTGGATGTAGAGGCACGGGAGGAAATTACCCGGCCGATTCAAAAAAGGATTAGAATGGAACGATGCTTATGAATAGGAGTCGATAGTGAAACTAAACAAACGCATATATTTAAGGCTAAATCGATTTTTCGCCAAGAGAATGCATGTTGTAGATCTTACAAGCAATAAGGTCCTAAAAATCTGGCCATAATGACCGGGAAGTTTACTGTCGAAAGCCTAACTCCCTGCCTCATAGGCCCTTTTGACATCTAGGCGTGTCGGTCTTCTCTCCATACTAAAGTGTACAACCCTATTAAGTACGAATCGAAAATATCCATTTGTGACTGCATACAAACAGAATGACTCTCATATTCATGCAAGATATGGATCCGTAGATTGCTAGTACCGTCAAAAGTAAATTAGGAGAATAGGATAATAGACAAAAGAGTAAAGTTTTATGTATAATAATTTCCGTATGACTTACGGTCTTTTTGGCTCTTTTTATACGACCCCCGGGACCATTAAGACCTCACTTGATCATCGAGGAAAACCTCCATCGGGAAAATGGGGCTTATGTGCCGGAACACTCCAGGACCTTTTCTGGCGAACCCTCGTAAAAAAACACTTGCGAAAAAACAGTTGAAAAGATGCATAGAAATGCTATTCAAGTTGTTAGACCCACTTTAAAAGGTTGGGTGGGGCAGAAATGGCTGCAACCCCCGGAACTGCTCCGCCGCGCACAAGGCACATCCGTACACCAGACAAGGTCAGCAGAAAAAGCCCAACGCAAACCCCCCTTTTTTTCATTGAAACGATATGTAGGTAGGTGGGTTCGGATGCTGCAATTCCGGACATTGCCGTAGATATTTTAAGGTGGAATTCCATAGCGTGTGTGCGTTTTTAAAAGCCCAAGATTGGCCATTCCGACCGCGCCCTCGGCCGCCCTCGGCGCACCCTCGGATCTCCCCAACCAAGTACAACAAACCAACCTTTCTACACTACCGGACCATGAAACCATTGCCTAATATTTTCTTTTGTTTCTCGTATCCCTCCACAAGTGACCGAGTTCAATAGAGAAAGAGAATCAACTTTACATCACTCAGTCAAGTTGGTACAGACTATAGAGAATACTACCGCTACTATTACCTACAATTGTAGGTGTGTTGGTGTCTACAGGCACTAGTGTCTACAAACAAACAAAACAAAGAAAGCAAAAAAAGAGGAGTTCAGAGAAGAAGACAATTACCAAGGAGATATATCACCACGCTACACTATTGATGAGAGTGATACAGTCAACCACCACTACTAACCTCCTAGCAATACTAACATACTAGCAATCCTAATATACTAGCAATCCTAATAATACTGGTACTAATAATACTGGTACTGACAGTGGTGAAACACGCGTGGCACATTGCATATACGCAACAGTTCACCGGATTGTCCAATACGTGATTCTATACGTTCTGAATGGCATCGAACTTGCACGGAACCACGTGGACTCGGGTGCAGGAACAGCTGTTTCTGGTCTTGATTCCGGTGGTGAACCCGAAAAGCTCGGGGACTCCATGTCGCAACCCATGGATACAGACGAAGCTTACGAGTGCGTGAAGGCAGAAGTGACGACAGAGCTGAAACAGGAACGAATCTTAGGGTGTACTGGAGACAAGTTGCTGCTCGTCCCCGACTTCAGCTTCAACGATCCATCGGCCAAGAACATGATCTCTCTCTTTAGCGTGGCCGAGGTGGCGTCCTGCACGCTCCACGACCTTTTCCACTTGCTTCGGGGCGGGGATCTCATGGCCGCATACAGTTTCCAGGCCGAAGACGAGTTGAAGTTCGATTGTTCCCCAGGTGAACCTCTCTTTCACCGAGGACAAGGTGCACACCCGTCACATGAAAGTTGGTGGAGCTCATCGATAGTAAGATCCTGCATACAATACTGTTGAGCTGTCTCAAGTACAGTCTCATATTCTGGTACGGTAGTTTCATTGGTAAGTACTAACTCCTTTAAGAAAGGTACGTTGTTTTTAGTCATAGTCATATCTATTCTGATTGGTTTCTTGAACTAGTACTGGTTTGCCTGTTCGTCTTTGGTAAGTCAACTGATGATCTTTTAACATAAGGGAATAAAGATGAAAAGAATGTATAAATTAATATATAATCAGCAGCTTTATCTTTATTAGTAGCATCATATAAACCTATCATAATAAATAAAGGTGCTAAAGATGCTTCAAAATAAATATAAAAAGAAGTCATATCTTGACACATTTAATTAATTAATAAAATTATCCCTAAATTAAAGACTAATTCAAAGAATAATGTACTCTTTATATTAACTCAATTAGATANTCATATAAACCTATCATAATAAATAAAGGTGCTAAAGATGCTTCAAAATAAATATAAAAAGAAGTCATATCTTGACACATTTAATTAATTAATAAAATTATCCCTAAATTAAAGACTAATTCAAAGAATAATGTACTCTTTATATTAACTCAATTAGATATAATAGATAAAGGTATAAGATAAGCTGTTAATAATATTAAAATATCAGCTATACCATCTG
>NLAM01001025.1:0-57500 GCA_002370325.1 Metschnikowia hawaiiensis
AACTATAGATATTCGTCAATGAATGATACCTCTAGCTGTGTCGAAGGTTTGTCCTGCACATAATGAGACATATCTAAACTTAAATCAAGTTAAATATCCACTTGGACATGTGTAGATCGGTTGCTTTCGGGCCTATATAATTTAATTTAGAATCTAATTCTATCTAAAAATCTCTTTTTCACTAAATAAATTATATAACTCACTGGCCCATTATACAAGAGGTCCGCCATACTATGACTGCTCTTTATTATTCTATTTCATAATTTTCCTTTACAGTACTTTAATCTAAAATTTCATTTATATTCTTAGAAGTTGGAAACTACTATATTCTTACCTCATGGTAAGACTTTAAGATTCTAATATTTTCACTCACCGTTACTTATATTCTCCTGTTGGTTATTTTACTAGTTTTCATTTTCTCATTTTCATGATTATGATTGATATTTTATATCTTTATATCATATTTACAATTTTGATTACTTATCCTTAAAATAATATTAATTTCATTCACACATTCTCAAGTCTCCAACCCATGGATGTCTTGTATTCCTGAAAGGAAGGGAAAGGACCGAGCCATTGCCGGCTATATGCAGGAATTCCCGAGTAATTGCCAACTATGTGCAGGAACCCGAGCCATTTCCAGCTATGTGCAGGAATTCCCGAACCATTAAAGGTATTGGGAATATTTTCATGAGCGCTAGAAAATATACATAGCAAGTTATATACTTGTAGGTAAAGAAAATAGAGAAGCGACAATTCAGATCTAATTAAACTGTGATTGTCTTACTTTAATCCAAACTCGGAAGATATAATAGCTCCTTATGTTCTGTCACTGAAAGAAGATGCTAACTTTAAAGACTCCATCTGAAAAGAATTTACCTTTTAGTCAACATGGTGAAAAGAGTATTAGCGAAATTTTAGAAAAGTGCTTAGGTATGATATATCCAAGCGAAACTATTACTGATTTTATAGATTATGACAAATTGCAGGAATACTCAGATCAAATAAAACAAATCAGATTTAAAGACATGGTTAGTATTAATAATGGTAAAAAGAGTGTCTTGGTAAAAAAGAATGTCTTGGTAAAATAGAGTAAAATGTGTAGATGTTTTTGGTGTAGATGGAGATAAAAGTATATTAACTTTTAAGAATGGACCCTCATTAGCTAGCTTGTTTCAAAATAGAAGGGATGCAGGAATGGTGGGGTTATATCTGCTGTAGATAAAAATCACTAAAAAATGACGCAAAAAGGTTCTTCGCAAAAAAGACGTTCTTCGCCAGAAAGACGTTGTTTTTTGAATGGAAAACAAGTTCGGCTCAAAACGAAACAATGTCTTTGTGGGTGGGCATCACCAGTTCACTTCCAATCTAATCGAATGGCAAGAACATGATCACCGTGAAACAAATGGCCTCTATTTTCTTGTTTTAGGGAAAAATGATCAAGTTGATGGAAAAAAATGCATGTAATGGAAAGGGAAAATGATCCAGTTGATGGAAACAATGCATGTAAAATGGAAAGGGAAAATGATCAAGTTGATGGAAAAAATGCATGTGAAATGTAAGGAAATGCGGTTCCTTATATAGTTTCCCCCCGCTTTTGTGTGCATGCGTGTGTGCATGCGTTTGCCACCATTCTGAAACACGCGGCCGTTGGGAACATGCTGCAAAGAATATCCTGGGGTATATATATATAGTCGCGCGCTCCCGCTATTTCACTGGTACCTTTTTTTTAACACCGACAAATGGAACTACAAGAAACTTCTGATGATGAATTATTATTATATATGACCTACCATAAAGTCAGGTACCATGGTATACATATTAACGGAAACAATGCTGATACTACTTGCCAAGGTTAAATGTTGAGGGTGATATTGTTATTGGTTTACTGATTTATTGACTAGCAGCTAATGCACCTGAAAATAATCCTGTATGACAGACATTTGATGGCCCACTATAGACTAAAAGAGTCTACTATTTATTTGATATAATGGTTTATAATTAATTTATATGAAGCAGCAGAAAAAGGTTCTGATACTTTAGCGGAATCAAACAGTAAAGAAATGGAGTCAAGGGCTAGGGATTTATGGAAGGTTTGTGGTGCTTAAATTTTAATTTTTGAGATTCGCTCGGTTAAAATGAATAAATGAATAAATGAATAAATGAATAAATGATTCTGTAATAGATATTTCTATATAGAGGTGAAAGATATAAATCCAATGAATTAGGATCTGAGCTTATAACTATATGATATTTTCTTATTACTATCTATTTTATTAATTGTAGTAGAATTGGTTAAAGTTGGAAAACTAATGGACAAAATGGACAAAAAGAATAAAATGGTGTAGAAATGGTGTAGAAATGGACAAAATGGACTAAATGGACAGAATGGACAGAAATGGTGTAGAAATGGACAGAAATGGTGTAGAAATGAACTAAAATGGACTAAAAGGGCTGAAAAAGACTTAAGATTTATTCCATTTCGGGTGATTTTCTTTTATATACCGAAAAAGAAAGTTAACATAAAATCAAATCCGAAGATACGTTGATTAAGGAAATCATTCACTTTATTTGATACTCATTGAACCATCCTTTTTTTTTTTTTGTAGCAATTTAGTTGGTCACTAATTCTGGAGTACTGCACGACTGAAGTAGTTCTGGAGTAGGAGTCCGCATCGGGTAACCCTTCGGCCAGGAAAGTATATAGACAACCTAGTTCAATAAACTACTGATGAAATGTAGGATCTTTCTTAGGTTTATGTTTAGTAATACAAATAGCATCGGGTTTATTCCTCGCAATGCACTAGTCCAGTAATATAGAATTAGCGTTTAACTCCGTTGAACATATAATGACAGAGTGCGTCTTTGGGTCGTTTGTTGAAAGTATACGTACGTCTAGTATACCAGTCATCTTAATCACTAGTATAAAAACTAGTATGGCTGCCATTAAGTGTCACGCCTATGGAAAGTCTAATAGACTCATAGGATGGATAGCGACATGGAAAGGGTGTACTGGTCTATCTATCTATCTATCTATTTCTATTTCTATTCCTGACTACGATTTCTGTCCAATCTGTCTATTTCTACTACTATCCCAAAACTATAACCAATACTACTCCGTGTATTTCTATTTCCAATCTATTTCCAAATTGTTCCGTTTACTTTTAATACTTTATACTATACTTTTACTATACTGTTACTAATACTATAATTCTTCTATACTATACTTTTACTATACTTTTACTAATACATTCACCGTGGAAGATAATAGGTAATCTTTATGGAAATATCTATGAATACGTTAAGAAACTTGGTACGTTAAGAAACTTGGTACGTTAAGAGTGATTTAAAAAATAGTCCGGTTGTTCTAAGCGGAATATGACAGCAGCTTTCTACTAAAGTTATTGGGAATGTCTCGCGTCTTAATAATAGATCAAATCGTATAACTCACTACCATACAGTAGTTACTAATGGAAACCTGGTTTTAACGCAAGGTTCTAAGGGTATAGAGACGATAAAAATAGACAAAACGGAACTTGGGGAAGTAACCGCAGAATATTTGGATTGAGATCAAGATATGCGGGCTCGGAATGATCGTAGTCCCGAAAAAATCGGAAAGGATCATAGTGAATTATGAATGTCAATGAAACCTTCTAGTGGGAATGATAAACCGAAAAAACGTACGCGTTTAACTAAGCCAAACCTTTTTGTAGAAGTTAGTAAGAGATTAAAAAATATGAAAAATGATCAAGATAAATATTACAATATAAATAATCTGTTGGGAGATCCATATTTCTTAATAGCTTGTTACGAATATTTAAAACTTAACAGGTTCGCCCAGTTAGATAAACCTTTAGAGGAATCTCTCTAAAGTGTAATACAGTTACGAATATACGAATTGGTACAACTTGAACTTTATGCAGTCCTAAAACCTGTTAAGTTCTAACAGTGTCTCGGAATGCGGTTACGAGCCCAAGCCTTCTCTGCTACCTTCTTACTACCAGAGTACAATTTCATATAACTATTTATAAAATAAGTTGTTGGGTTGAAATTCGGCAATCCCTTGTTTAGTATTATTATTTCTGTCCATTCTGTCTATTCTGTCGATTCTGTCCGTTTTGTCGATTCTGTCTATTCTGTCCATTCCGTCCAATTCTGTCCTATACATTTTATTCTATTCTATTCTATCCTATACATCCTATTCTATTGTATTCTATCGTATTCTGCCCATTTTGTCCAGTTCTGTCCATTCTGTCCAATCTGTCCAGTTCTATCTATTCTGTCCAATTCTGTCCATTCTGTCCTGGCAATACCATGTGTGGTATAAAATCATTATTTCCGACCAGTCATATAAGTTAATAAGATTATAGTTTAGGTGATTGATTAAATGATCTTTTGTCCATTTTGTCCATTTTGTCCAATTCTGTCCAATTCTGTCCAATTCTGGCCTCTTCATAATTAAGTGACCTGATACTTTACCCTTTTTGTTTCACAAACCATCAAGCCAAGGATAATCAAGGAATGTAAACGAAAAGAAAAAGTTGAAAAATCTCTGGTTTTTTAGCCTCCAATGGTGGAACTGTTTATCCTCTTTTTTGTCCGATTTTCCTTCCTCCATTTCTTGTCCTCATTTTACCCCAAATTAATTTTATATACTAACTTTCATATTTTTCGTCTTCACCAAGTTCTTATACTGACTAGATGCACGCCGTGGATCCTTCAAGTCCACGCAAGATCGACATTACGTCAACTGTTTGGTCATTATCCTGCACATAAGAAAGTGATGATCCTGTATATAAGATAGTAATGATCCTGCACATAAGGTATTGATTAACCGGCACATAAGGCCCGAATTGAAACCCTTTTTGATCTACGTTTTTTTTGTAAAATTTTTCTTTTTGTCTTTTTTTCTTCGGCTTCGCTTTTTCTGAACCTTTTTTTTTTCTAGAATTGTTTTTTGTACTTGACTGTTTTTACCGTTGGCCGGCCACGTGACTTGTTTCTGAATACTACGCGTGCACAGCCGCGCTCCACCGCCAGTTCCATTTCCTGCCCGAAAAACCCCCCAGTGCCCCTAAAAACGTAGAAAAAAAAACCCAAACCTAAATTTAACGTAGAAAATGCTTTCAAAACCACCGTTTTTACCCCAGAACCCTTTTTTTCCCGCCCGTTTTGCCCCATGGCCACCTGCCGTATGGGTGTACTGCGCTGCGGCCCTGCTGCTGGCGTGCTGCGACTCCTCGCATACTCCTATACACCTTGTTCTTCCTGGAGTTGGTACTTGTCTCGAGACCTGTTTCTTCTATATAAAGCTGTGGATTCCCCCCCTTCAATTCTTTTTTTTTACTTTGTGCCTGGCGCCTTGAAATTGCCCTCCCGCCAGTCGTTCCGGTGTTTTACCCCGCCATTTGCCGTTGTTTCCTGCTACATTGCTAACCACGCCTGCTATGCCCCTCGCTCCCGCCACAGCTCTAGACAAGCCGGCCCCTGAAACTGTGGGTGGCGGTTCAAAATTGAAACTGCAAGCTTCACCAGCCGCTGGCGACTCCACGCCCGAATCTCCCGTTGTTTTACCCGAGAATGTCCCCGCCATTTCCCTGCCGCTTCCCACCATACACAACTCAAACTCGTCCTCCCCTTCGGAGAGAGACACAACCATAGACACGTCGCCAGGAAACAATGACACCAAAATGGCCTCCAACGACACTTCCTCCTTGGACACTTCGTTTGCCTCGGACAATCGGGTCTCGTCCACGGCGTCCCACCTGCACGTCCATGAACAGCAAATGCTCCAGAGCTTCTCGGTGCCCGAACCGCCCATTTCCACCCAGCAACTGACGCTTGCAAAGAACCTCGCCCAAAAAGACCCTTCCTCGGTCGTTCCGCCCCGCACCTTATGGATGGGCGATATAGACCCTTGGCTCCGCGAGCGGGATATCGTGTATATCTGGAAGAGTGTGCTCAATAAAGACGTCAGCGTCAAGTTCATCACCCCCAAGGGCCACGCGCCGCTGAACTTTGTGCTTTCCACTCATTCCGGCTACTGTTTCGTGGAGTTTCCCCTGTACCTGGATGCCCAGCAAGCCTTGAGCCTAAATGGGCAATTGCTTCCGGATATAGCCTTGCCCTCGCAACAAGGCCTGCCCAACGACCCGGATAACCAAAAGAAATACTTCCGGCTTAATTGGGCCTCGGGCGCCACGTTGTCGGCGCCCATCGTGGACTCGCCCGAGTTCTCCTTGTTCGTGGGCGACTTGAGTGCGTCCACCACGGAAGCTCACTTGCTACTGTTCTTCCAGAAATCGTTCCCCAACTCCATCCGGACCGTGCGGGTCATGGCTGACCCTGTTTCTGGAAAATCCCGTTGTTTTGGCTTTGTTAGGTTCACTACCGATGCAGAGAGACAACGTGCACTCCAGGAAATGAATGGAGTTCGGTTCGGGGGTCGTCCTTTGAGGGTGGCCTTGGCCACTCCCCGAGCCAGTGCTGCCGAACGCCACAACTCCGACTTTAGAGGAGCTTTTCCTGGCCCTAGAAATGGGTTTCACCCCATGTATGGCCAGATGCCAGGCTACTACCCTCCCATGATGAACAATGGCCCCGGGGAGGCGCCGGGTGTGATGTTTGGGAATGCCCCGCCCGAACCTCCCAACACCACTGTTTTCGTGGGTGGCCTACTGTCGGAGGTGAGTGAGAAGACGCTCTACACGTTGTTCAAGCCGTTTGGCGAGATTCTCCAGGTGAAAATCCCGCCAAGCAAGAACTGTGGCTTCTTGAAGTACGCCACGCGAGAGTCGGCGGAAAATGCCCTCGCTTCCATGAAGGGTTTCATCATTGGAGGCAACCGCGTCCGCCTAGGCTGGGGCCGCATCTCCTCCAAGAATAAGAGCTACATGAGGCAGCAGATGGCGCAGGCACACATGCACGCCGCGGCCGTGATGTCCATGGGAATGGATCCAGCGTCGATGTTTGCAGCCAACTACTCGGGGCCTCTTCCTCCGCAGATGCTGGGGGTCAGGTCGCCGTACCCTCAGATGAATCCTCCTCCCAATATGATGCCTTTTATGCATAACCTTGCAGGGAGAAGAGGACTGGGAGGCGAAGAAGGCGACGTGGCGAATGATATGCAGTTCATTCCTGCCATGGCACCGATGCTTCCAGCACCTTCTGCATACGCATACCAAATGGAGCAGGAGCAACTCGCCGGAGACTTTGAGAAACTTTCGCTTGAAAAGCAAAACCAGTTGCAAGCGCAGTTTGAAAACGGGGACATAAACGGGCCCGAAAACGGCCAAAACGGGCAAAATGGGCAAACCGACCCAAACGATCCAAATGGATTTCAACCCGAGTTCCAAAATCAGTTCCAAAATGGATACCCAGGCGGATTCCAAGGCCAATTCCAGGCCCATTTCCAAGGACAGTTCCAAAACTTACCCCCAATGTATGCACCTTATGGCATGTACCCAATGCAGGAAGTGTACGGGACAGGCCCCGAGGCAGGCGAAGCAGGTGAAGCAGGCGAAGCAAGTGAAGCAGGCGAAGCAAGTGAAGAGGAGTTGGAAACGACGGAAAAGGACGAGCCGGAAATTAAGACATAGACTGGACACTCAAGCTTATTTCATTGGCTTTTCATCCTGGATACAGTCCACCACTGGCAACTGAATAGACAAAAACTGGGAATTGAATAGGCAAAAACGGTTACTGAATTGACAGAAAACTGGACTTCTTTAAAACGTTCTTTAAGGCTCTTTAAGACTCTTTAAGACTCTTTAAGGCTCTTTAAGGCTCTTTAAGACTCTTTAAGACTCTTAAAGACGTTAAAGGTTTAAAGAGGTTAAAGGTTTAAAGACGTTAAAAGGTTAGTAGTGAGTACTGGTCATTGGTGGCACTCTGGGACTAGGACTAGGGCTACGGCTGATATAAACACAATATATTGAAAACAAAGGAGTTCAAGGAACTAAAAAACAAACGACCATCACCTAGGATCTCTCGCCCCGTAATCTTCTGGCAAGCTGGATATCCTTCTTCTGGATCGTGACTCTCTTGGCGTGAATAGCGCACAAGTTGGTGTCTTCGAACAACGACACCAAGTAGGCCTCCACGGCTTCCTGGAGCGCCCCGATGGCCGAGGACTGGAACCTCAAGTCGGACTTGAAGTCCTGGGCGATTTCCCTGACCAATCTCTGGAAGGGCAACTTTCTGATCAAAAGCTCCGTGGACTTTTGGAACCGTCTGATTTCTCTCAAGGCAACGGTACCGGGCTTATATCTGTGGGGCTTCTTGACACCTCCCGAGGCGGGGGCGGACTTTCTGGCGGCCTTGGAGGCCAACTGTTTTCTGGGGGCCTTGCCTCCGGTGGATTTTCTTGCGGTTTGCTTGGTTCTAGCCATTTTGGGGGTTAAAAAGTAGGACTAGGGGCGGGCAAAAAAAAATTTTGGGGGGGGGGGGGGGCGAGTGCGGGCAGGGCAAATTCAGGGGTGAGGGGATTGCATGGGGCCATGAGCAATCTAGAACTGCGCATCCATTGTAAGGCAGCAGAAACAGAGGCGCTTTCGCATTGACCCAGCGAAGCTTTGGGCGGGCGGGTTTGGCCTATCATATTGACGGAAACTGGTGGTGCGAAACTGGGTTGTGTGCAGGTATTAGGTGAAACTGATTATATGTAGGTTTCGCGTGGTCCTCTTCTTTTCCCAAAGAAATGCGTTATATGCCGGATTTGCACCCAACCGCGAACACCGCCCCATAATTCCTTTCCCCTTTCCTCATTTCATGTGTCACAATCCCCAAACCTTGTGTCATCTTTTCTGGAAGGCAGAGCTTTATGTATGCAGGTGACATTTTAAAATGACTGAACATCACTGAACCTCACTGAAAA
Organism: Metschnikowia hawaiiensis; assembly: GCA_002370325.1. Taxonomy (NCBI): domain Eukaryota; kingdom Fungi; phylum Ascomycota; class Pichiomycetes; order Serinales; family Metschnikowiaceae; genus Metschnikowia; species Metschnikowia hawaiiensis. The sequence continues at coordinate 8,876 of NLAM01001025.1, forward strand.
CATGCTTGAAGGATCTCACTGGTACTTCGTGAATGCACTGCGGACGCACCCGGAAGATGCGGGTCTGCCAAAATCAAACTGGACCTCTATTTCTGAAAATTGACAGCATTTATTAAGTAATGAAATTTTTGGGAGATCCAAGATACCTTAGGAATTCTTCAATTGGCCCAATAAAAGCATAAAATGGACTTGAAGGGGGAAATGACATGAAGAGGGAAATGGAGACTTGAATAGAGGGCTCAGGTTAACCCTGCGCTATAGTCATCGTCCCTTCAAATAAAAAGAAAAAAAAAAGGATCCTCACACTTCGAAGAAGTTTTAGAGAAGGCAGAATGGATTTTGTTAGGGGTGGAAAAAAAAGTTTAACGGGGGAAAAGGCTTTATTTATATTTTTCGCAAGGGCCCCTTTTGTGCGATTTACAACCACCGATTTACAGCCATCCATTTACAGCCATCCCGCGCCAGAACATATAAGAACAGACCCCCTCCTTTTTTTTCCCGCAATTCACCAAATTTCTGAATCCCAAAATTGTTCTTCCTGATATACTGCATACTGCATACTGAAACATGTGATTACTGGTATTGGTGATACGCCAAAAGGTGGTTCATAGAATATGAGGATCAATCAGCGAGTTTATCAACGCCATTTCGGCTTTTCTCTCCATTTAGCGTCGGGATTCATACTCCAGAGTGGAGATTTTGGCCCCCAAACTAATGATAAACGGGTAGTGGCACAAGAAATATGCCGTTTCCATAGAGATATCGGATTCATGGATTCATGGATTCATAGAATTATGGATTCATGAATTATGGATGCACAAAAAATTGCGGTACTGTTCTTTTTATTACTAACATTACTGGTATTAATAATATTCCTGGTATACAAGTCTTATAGTTTTATAAGCATTTTTCCATTGACATCCACAAGAACAATCAATGCAGTGAAGCAACCTTCGAAAGAACCGGTATAGCTACTACTGGTACGACTAGTTACTATTATTACTGGTATTATGGTATAAAATCAGTATTACGGGTATTACTGGTTCACCGATAATATTGGTATTCGTGGTTACCATTATTGATATCACCGTTATTATGGTATTGTTGGTATTGATATTATTGGGATTACGGGTATTGAGATACCTTGGTACTATTATTACTAGTTGCGATTACTAGTTACTGATATTACTGGTATTCCTGGTATTCCTGATTACTAGTATTACTGGGACTACTGGGATTACTAGTTACTGCTATTACTAGTTACTGCTATTACTAGTTACTGCTATTACTGGAATTGTTGGTATTCTGGTATTCCTGGTCATTATCGTTGGTACAGGTCATGACACCCCGTTCAGTAATTCTCCTTCTCGAACGACTACAGTATCACTGTGGAATGGAGTAGTGCTACTAAAAGAGTGGTACTTGAAAGAGGGGAATAGACTAGAGAAGTGGTGGAGATTTCACTGTGGTGGACTTGCATATTCGAATAGAATGTGAAAAAATTAGTGGTCAAGTCACAGAAAAAGAGTGGGCCCTATGGACTAGTCAAACAACAGTGGAAGAATAAATGGAGAGTGGAAAGTGGAATAGAAAAAGTCTAAAAACTACAAAGCTACAATGCTATAAAGCAGAAAACGAGAAAATCAGAGAGTCGAAAACTGGAAAGTCAAAAAATTGGAGTAACAAATTGGAGTGGACAATTAGAGAAGGAATAGTGGAGAATTGGAAAACGGAGAGTAGAAACCAGAAAAGTTTAAAAGTTGAAAAGTAGAGTAGAAAAAGGGACAGTAGAAAATGAGAGAGAATAACAGTACAAATCTAGAAATATATGTATTTATGTAGAAATATAGAAACCTACAAATGTATGTATTTATGTAGAATTTTATGTAGAAAAGTAGAAAATTAGAAATCAGCGGAAAATGTAGGAATGTAAAACTAGAAAAGTAAAAAGTTGAGGGTAGAAAATTAAAAATTAGAAAATAGAAAGTCGAGAATCTAGAAAAGTAGAAAAGTAGAAAAAGAGACAGTACAAAATAGGAAAGTGGAATCGTGAAAAGCCAGAAAACTAGAAAAGTGGAAAATTAGAAAATCGGAAGCTGGGAAGTTTCGGAAGCTTCGGAAACTAGAAAAATAGAATAGTGAAAACTAGAAAAATAGAGGCGTGGAAGAGTGGAATATTGGAGAGTGGAAACTAGAAATCTAGAAATCTAGAGAAGTAGAAAGTAAAAAGTAGAAAGTAGAAAGTAGAAAATAAAAAATTCACTGATAGAATTCTACAAAACTAGAGAGTAGAATAGATAAGTAGAAAGTAGAAAAGAGGAAACTTTTTAGAGTAGAAAGTAGAAAACTAGATATTTAGAGAGAAAAGAGTGCAAAAAAATAGAATGTTAGAAAACTAGAGAGTAAAAATTTGAGAGTTAAAATCAGAGAGTGAAAATTAGAGAGTAGAAAACCAGAAAACAAGAGTAGTAAACTCGAAGAGTATAGAATAGAAAGTAGAAATTCGAAGTTTGAAAACAAGAAATCTAGAATGGTAGAAACTATAAAAATAGAAAAAATAGAAAAATAGAAATATAGAAATATAGAAATATAGAAATATAGAAATATAGAAAAATAGAAATATAGAAATATAGAAAAATAGAAAAATAGAAAAATAGAAGAATAGAAAAATAGAAAAATAGAAAAATAGAAAAATAGAAATATAGAAAAATAGAAAAATAGAAAAATAGAAAGTGGAAAATTAGAGAGTGGAAATTAGAAAAGTTGAAATAAAATAGACAGCTAAAAATTAGAAAAGGGCACAGTAGAAATCTGGAAAAGTGGAAATTAAAAGTAGGACATAGAAGAGTAGAAGAGTAGAAATGTGGAAAAGAAGAAAATTAGAAATTAGAAAGTAGAGAGTAAAAATTAAAAATTAGAGAGTGGAGTGGAGTGGAGGGGTGAGGAGATGCACTGTGAGGAACAGATTTTTTTCAGGTAGCGAGATTGATCCGGCCATAAACCCGTACACCAGGGGTGTTTTTGGATAAGATTCAGTGGTTTTTGGTAGACTATTTTTTTGTTTTTAAAAAAGGATATTGGATTTTGGGTCTTTTTTATTTCTTTTTATTGTATTGTTTTTTTTTTGGGAGAAACGCTTGGAATTGGCTGAAACCTGCAAAAACCTACCGGACCCATGGCCTATGTGCAGGACACTTGGGGGTCGGATTTCAGTTTTCCTGCAGCGGAATCAAAGCCATTCTTTGGCTGCTAATTACTACTATTCATCCTATGAGATGAACCAATATCCAGCCGGTTTCCAATTATGTGTGGCGCCAGACTTCTACCTTTTTCTCGTTCATTTTCGGTGGTCCTGCACATAGCACCAAAACGTATAAATTAATACTACAACAAGAGGAGAACCGTGTTCACGACTAGAGCAATTTTCTATAACTCTTTTCAATGACATTAAGTTATTAAGCTATTGACTTTTTGAGTTATTGACTTTTTTCGGAATTTGTAGTATTGCCTATTTGAGCGTATATGCGTTTATGAGACGTATTCTGGCTTCGGGGTTAGTGAATATTTTTTTATAGGGCTATTTTAAAGTTTAAGATGAAGGTTTAGGCACGAGTGAATGGGATCAGCCAATTTTCGTGGTAACTGAGTTTGGACAATGACATGTGTAGTGGAGTGGGCCCCGGTGTTTATGTGCAGGACGTCCAGAAATTTTAACAGATTTAAACACCCGCCGTCGATTTTCCATGATATAATCAGCAAATAGACTACTGGGATAAAGTGACGCACGGCTAAATAATATTTATGGTGAACAATCAAAGAAAAAGAGGGGTAACAGGAAAAGAGAGTTTAGATAATGCAGGGAAAAAGGGAGGAGATATATGCAGTAGTTAAATAATAATTGTTTCGAATTGTCTGTATATTGGGATTGTCTGTATTTGGGATTGACGGTAGATTAATGTGGGTATTTGGTATTTGGTGTATGGTGTTTGGGTGGTGGTGTGGGTGGTAGTGTATGGTGGTAGTGTATGGTGGTAGTGTATGGTGAGAGGTCGTGCGCCGCCCATAACGAGAGTAGTGAAACCTGTAACCATTATGTGTATGAGTACTATACAATGCAAGCAATAGCGGAAGCTATCAGAATATCCAAATAGGCACGCCTACTTTCTATACCACAAGCGCGTGACCCTGGTCTTCATCATCTTTTTCTGTAACTGGAACACTCCGTACATCAAGGCCTCGGCCGTGGGAGGACAGCCCGGCACGTAAATGTCCACGGGCACCACACGGTCACAGCCCCTCACCACCGAGTACGAGTAGTGGTAGTAGCCGCCTCCGTTGGCACACGAGCCCATGGAAATCACCCACTTGGGGTCCGGCATCTGGTCGTACACCTGTCTCAACGCAGGAGCCATCTTATTGGTCAACGTGCCGGCCACAATCATGATATCGGACTGACGAGGAGAAGCTCTGAAAATAATCCCCAATCTATCCTGATCGTATCTTGGCGTGGACACGTGCATCATCTCCACAGCACAACAAGCCAAGCCAAAGGTCACGGGCCAGAACGACGATTTCCGGGCCCACATGGCAATGGCGTCCAACGACGTCAACGCATAGTCAATAGGCGCGGACGCGGTTTTCTGTGACATCAAGGGGAAGTTGGTCTCCATTGGCTTGGGGGTCAAGTCCTTGGCGGGGAGCCCGACCTTGGCCGATGCTAGGCGCAGCGCTTGGAGCACCACGGCCGTATGATTGGGTTTTGCTGCTGCGGAGGCAAGGGTTTTAGCACTGGCTCTTAAGGCTAGCATTTTGGCGTGGCGTGGCGTAGAGTAGTTGGAGTAGGTGGTTTGTAGGACGAGGTCTCAAGTCTGCGGATTTTTCCTTAGGCAATCAGCAAAAAAAAGTGCGTGGTGATTGGGTGAACACCGGCGCACGCGGTGCGGTATATGCAGGTGTTTACATCACCACCACCACCACCACCAAACAAATCAACGGAATACGTTTCTTGTTGGATTTTTGTAGAGAAAAAAATAGATTTGGATCTGTATTTATATCTTGATTATTGATTATGTACAGGCTGGCTTCTCTGTGGCTTATCTTGTCAAAGTGCCTGACGCACTGGAGAGTGATACTGTGGACTGCATATATCACCTGGAAGGTATTCTTCAGTAGAGACATCAAGTGGATTAAAATTAATTATAGTGGGCATTTAGACATTAGGCATTAGACAGTCAAGTATTCAGTTATTTGGATATTTAGACTCTCAAGTATTTAGACATTTGGATAATAGACATTACCAGGGATTTAGTCATTAGACACTTTTAGTTATTCAGACATTTAAGAATCTAGATATTTAGACATTTAGGCATTTAGATATTTAAGTATTTAGACACTTAGACATTACCCATTACTAGAATTTACTGGAAATTACTAGGCATTTACACATTACTAGGAATTTAGACATTTCTAGACATTCAATAGAATTTGTAGACATTTAGACATTTAGACATGGAGGCATGGAGACACTACTAGAAATTACCAGACATATAAACATTACCAGGAAATCCTAGAAATTTAGACATTACCAGAAATTACTAGACAATACTAGACATTAAGATATTTAGATATTTAGACATTTAGATATTTAGATATTAGACATTTAGACACTACCAGAAATTACTTGACATTAGACATTAGACATTAGACATTTAGACCCTACCAGAATTACTAGAAATTACTAGACAATACCATACATTTAGGATTTTAGAAATTTGAGTGTAGAAGGAGTATTTAATCAATGCAAAGGTCTAGGAGTGTATATAACAGCAACTATAGAATAGAGGCTAACAGTACTGAATATATCTCTGGATTTAACCATGAATATAATTACTGGATTAGGCAATCGTTATTCATCGTTTTTATTAATCGTTTTAATCGTTTTTATAAATCGTATTAATCGTTTTTATAAATCGTTTCTTGGTTCTAAAACCTGTATATAAGCCCTTCAAAGTTTGATTCTACCATTTCTCATTTTAAAGAACCATGATAATTTTATCATGAGTTTCCAAATCCATGTCACTGCCCCTGTGCAAGATTTGATTACATAATACGGGCTTCTACTTTGGTGTAGTATTTTAAAATATGAATTAAGCCTTGAGAAGCACCCCGGAATTGACAAACGTGCACCCGTACACCAGGCAACCTCAGCAGAAAAACCCCCAACGCAAAGCCCCCTTTTTTTGGAGTTAATGTGGTGAAATTGAGTTTTTTGAGTTGCTGGAATTCCGGACACCACCAAGACCTTTTTTCCAGTGTAAAAACGCTTTCTTTGATGGTTTTACACCAATGAGTGCCAGATCAGAGGAGCAATTCCGGGGGTCCTCCGAGGGTCCTCCGAGGTATCTCCAAGAGTAACCTCTAGAACCTATTACTTAATCACATTCACGGCTCGAACTATATGAATTCTTTTTAAATTTTTGTATATCCAAATTTTAGAGACGAAGCTTCGGCAGTTCAGTGCATTGCCCGATTCGGCAATTTGGGTATGGAGAGAAAGTGCGGTCACGAGCCCCGTCACGAGCCCCGGCGCGCTCTACTTCAAGTGGCCACTTTTTCAGCCTCCCGCCCCAGGAAAAAATGCACATGAGCCCTTGCGCCAAATCGCCAAAGTCATTTCCCAAAAGGATCCCCTACAAAAAATTCCCCCCCCAAAAAAAAAAAAAAAAAAAAAAAAAATCGATGGACTTCTTATTGAAGTCGATTTCGATTTCTACCGATACGCCTGGTAATTCCACGGGGATCATTGATTTCTTGCAAAAACAGCATTTGATCAAGCGGCTTGTGGATGCGCTTGCAACAGACGTGAAGCAGGACGCAGATGAAAAGAGTGACGATACCGAAAAGATGGAAGAAGGTGAGATTCCAGGAACAGATTTTTATGGTCCTTTTTTTATGGTCCGTTTTTTTTTTTTTATGGTCCATTTTTTTTTCTTAAATTTAAGTACAGATTTCTATAAAAGGACCTTTGTCTATTTTCANCCCCCCAAAAAAAAAAAAAAAAAAAAAAAATCGATGGACTTCTTATTGAAGTCGATTTCGATTTCTACCGATACGCCTGGTAATTCCACGGGGATCATTGATTTCTTGCAAAAACAGCATTTGATCAAGCGGCTTGTGGATGCGCTTGCAACAGACGTGAAGCAGGACGCAGATGAAAAGAGTGACGATACCGAAAAGATGGAAGAAGGTGAGATTCCAGGAACAGATTTTTATGGTCCTTTTTTTATGGTCCGTTTTTTTTTTTTTATGGTCCATTTTTTTTTCTTAAATTTAAGTACAGATTTCTATAAAAGGACCTTTGTCTATTTTCAAGAAGGTCGATTACTGATCTTTTGTGGTGTGGTGTACATCGTGGTGTACATTTGGGGAATGTAGTGCGGATGGATTTTAAGATTTATGAATTATGCGCTTGCTTGACGGTTGCGACACGACCTGAGCGGTCACATGACAAAGTAACAAAGTAACAAAGTAACAAAGTATACGCTAATATACAATTATTAGGATATTAATCAGACACTGAGATGGAATTTTTACCGACTCCAGTGCTCATATTTTGGTGGAAGTGGTACTTGGCCGGGCTCACAACCGACTTGCGGGCTCATAACCTGGAAAATTAGGTTCTGGACTCTGCACCAAAACCAGCCAAAAAGGAGTTAAAAGGGGGTCAAAAGGGAGTCAATTAGTCATGTAAATAAGTGATTGTATAATTACCCAGGGACAATATTGGTGGCTAGGAACCTCGCTTGGTCATGGAACTATGCAGTACAGCCATAGACCTATATGCCAGAAAACAACTAGTCATGGAACTTCCAACACCTACACCAATAACACAGCTCTATAGAAAATCATGAATGTCATAGAACTATGACTAAAGAATAGAACAGATAGAACGTGAAAATAGTATTATTGGTACTGCAGAATTATATACCAAGGACATATTTCATGGACCACCATGGATGGTGGGATCTGGAGCAATAGCTTGCTCATATTGTTTCGTTAAGGTATTCCTTGATCTGGTCCAAGGTCTCGTCCTTGACGGACGAAGGAATCATCAGCGGAGCCTTTTCCTTCAAGGTGTTGAAGAGAGCCTCGAAGTTCATGGGCTCGTCCGCAGGCGTGCTGGCGAGTTCCTTGGCCGCCAACACCGTCACGCGATCTAGCCACCCGGACTCGTATAGTTTCAACTTCAACAGCTGGGAAATGGTCTCGTAGTTGCCCAGGTCCACGAGATGGTTCTGGATCTGCGCCCGAATGGCATCAAGTTCTTCCGCCATTGTCAGTCAGTCAATCTGTTAATATGTCAGTCAATCTGTCAATCAGAAAGTCAATCAAATAGTCAATCAAACAGTCAATCAATCAATCTATGAATCTGTCAATCTGTCAATAGTCAAATTCGTCAATTTGTCAGTCAATCTATGAACCTGTGAATCCGTGAATCTGTCAATCAATCAAACAGTCAATCAAAGAGTCGGTCAGTCAAGTAGAGTCTATACTGGACAATATATGGGGCTATAGATGGAGGTAGATGGAGCAATATATGAATGTATATATGGAGCTATATGGAACAATATATGGAGGTGGATGGAGGTGGAGGATTGAATGTGGGAGGTTGTGTGGCGGAAGAAATGTGTTCTATGGCGGGTGTAAAGTGTAGTAAGAGTTTCTGTGTGGACTCTGTGTGGTGTATTGTTGGTCGCACTTTGAAACCAAACAATTCACCGCATCACCGGACTCGCACTCCACCTCTCTTAAAATCATCGTCCTTCTCACTCCTCCTTTTTTCCTTATTTCCGCGTTCTCACTTTTTTCCTACTACTCTTTTTCTCACGCTCACTTTCTCACTACTCTTTTTTCCTACTACTCTTTTTCTCGCGCTCACCTTCTCACTACTCTTTTTCTCACTTTTCTCACTTTTCGGTTCGCACGATTCTTCGCGTTGCTCGTTTTCTCTCGTGCTCCCGCAGGCCCACCATGAAGAACTCGCCGTTCAAAGCATACGTCAACTCCGTGGAGCCCATGGACCAGGGCAAGTGGATCCAGACCCGCAGAATCAACTACACCGATCCCGACGGCCGGCCGCGGGAGTGGGAAATGGCCATCCGGACCACCCGCACCGAAACAACGGGCATCGACGCCGTCAGCATTCTTGGAGTCATCAGTGGAGGGGAAGGGAAGGGCAAAGAAAAAAGAATTGTCTTGACCAAACAGTTCCGGCCGCCGTGTGGAAAGGTGGTGGTGGAGATGCCCGCCGGGTTGGTGGACCCCAATGAAAGTATCGAGTCGACGGCGGAGAGAGAGTTGCTTGAGGAAACTGGGTATCGAGGTACAGTGCGCCAGCAATCGGTGGCGGTGTTCAGCGACCCGGGCTTGACCAACGCCAACATGTCGCTTGTGACGGTGGACATTGATGCTACCCAAAACAGGGACCCGGTGCCGCAATTGGAGGATGGCGAGTACATCGAAGTGTTCACCTTGCCTCTTGCCAACTTGTACGATGGCTTGGTGCACATGTGCCAAACGGAACAAGTGGCCGTGGACTCACGGTTGTTTCACTTTGCCGAGGGTATCCGGACCGCCCAGGCATTGAACCTATGATCTCTGCATGTCTGGATACTTGTATCCAGACATGTGGAAGTATCCAGAAATGTGGAAGTATTCAGAGATATCTAGGAAGACTGGTGATCAACAACATTGATCCATACTCTTGGAGGTCATTGAACACTCCTTGGAGCAGATTGAACACTCCTTGGAGCTCATTGAATGACTCCTGGAGCTGATTGAATAATCCGTGGAGAAGCCATTGAATAACCCGTGGGTCATGAGGAATGAATTCGCTATTCTACTGGTTGGAATCCTAGTGGAGGATGTGTTGTGTACGTTCAATGCCGACACCAACATTGATCTATGAGATTGGGAATGGACCAACAACCCATCAATTAAAAGATATCAGTCTAGACTGTCAAGCAGTCTGGTACACTCTCTGATAAGCAGTGGTCGGGCAACTACTAGGGTGTGTAATATAGTCTTCTGGAGAGAGAGTATCAAGACCACTCGAGCAGAATAGTCTTGGTATTTGCAGAATCCAGCGCAGGGAGACATACCCAAAAAGACTATGATAGTAGTAAAGAATAGAAGATAGGCTAGAAGCGAATAGACAGAATAGTATATAGTAATGAACTCACAAGATTAAGATCATAAAGGTAAGAAGTTCAATCATTTATTAGTGTAAATCCTGGTTTCATGGAATATACTAAAATAGAGTATGATAAAGAATCCTATTGTTTCGTCTAATCCATATCATCTATACTGTCTGCTTTATTTATAAGAGTTTAGATTCTTCAGTTGTTCCCTCTAGAAAACCTTCGATCCATAGACATTTCCAGACCAGTATAAAATAGTATCTGCCTTACTAGAATAGTAAAGTATAGTAGTAGTATTTATCTATAGTACATACTACTATAGTATCTAAACTGTAGTATATACTACTATAGTATAATAGAGTAGTATTTATCTATAGTATATACTACTATAGTAGAGTAGAGTAGTACATCTCTAAACCCAATAATTCTTTATTATTTAATTTAGTTATTTCATAAGGATAATATTCTAATATACCAAATATAAAGTTATTTAAACCATATTTTTTTACTGATTTTTTTATTGATTTTGAACCATTACTAGACAGTAGTATATATTACTATAGTATAGTGTAGTACTAGAAGATAGTATATACTATAGATAAATATCAATAAAGATAATAAGATATAATAAAAATAAGAGATTCTAAATATAATAGGTGAGACATGTTATAAATATAAATAATGACATGTTTATATAGATATAAGTTATATATAATAATAGGTATAAAATTATTGGGGGGATAAAAATGGTATATATAGATAGATATTATAAAATAACCTAATGAATATAAATATCAATAATATAAATAAGATAGAAATGATATGTATATAGGTATAAATATAAATAACTATAAGATCTAATAGATATAAGTTATATATAGTAGAGTAGAGTAGTAGAGCAGTATAGTATAGAATATTTGCTACTATAGTATATACTACTACTATAGTACAGTAGACTAGTAGATACTAGTGTAGTATATACTAGAGCTGTATAGTGTAGGATATTTACTACTATAGTATAGTAGAGTAGCAGAGTATAGTAGTATCTAAACTATAGTATATACTACCACTATAGTATATACTAGTATAGAATAGTATAGACTAGTAGAGTAGAGTAGTATAGAATATTAACTGGTATAGTCAAAGTACATACTAGTATAGTATAGTAGTAGAATAGAGTAGAGTAGTATATAGAAGAGTATAGTATAGTCTGTTCTAGTATTTGGTCTCTAGTATTGATATGTAGTGATTACAGTATAGAATAGTATAGAATATAGTATAGAATTTAGAGTAGTATATAATAGAGAAATATAGAATATAGGAACGAAATACGGTAGTATAGTAGAGTAGTAGTGTGGAGTATAGTAGAGTATGGAATATAGTAAAGAAGTAGAGTAGAGTATAGAATATAATATAGTAAAATAGCACAGTATATTATGGTAGAGTCGTATAGTGAAAAACATACTACTATAGTAGAGTAGAGTAGTAGAGTAGAGTAGTATAGAATAGAATGGTAAAGAACTAGAGTAGAGTAGAATAGTACAGTAGTAGAGTATGGATTGAGCTGAAGACGATATAATACAACAAACCACGCGATTCATGCATATTCTGGTCACAAGATCATTCCCACTACATACGGACTTGTGATTGACTTGAACCTTGAACCTACGCTATTCTTTTAATGATTGGCTTGTGGTTGACCATGGACACTTTAGAATCTGATGAACATACGAACAGTATACTTAAACGGCATCTAGGTCTACACTAGTACAGTATGAGTCACGAGTTGTGAGTGGATGTCAGTGGAGTACCATAGAGAAAGCTTTAGTACTGGTCTGTAGTGCATTAGGAATAGTTATTTTATTCCACGATACACTACAGTGGAGTAGTGTCCATTAACTACTACTCACTACTCACTATTCACTCCTAACATCATAGGTAAATATTTGATAGAGTTGGAATAGTAAATTCAGTTTCTAGAAATGTATTTGTATGACATTATCTCTACTCACTACTGTTATTATTACTACTACTACTAATTATACTTCTATTACTACTCACTATTACTATAACTACTACACACTACTACTACTACTACTATTACTGACTACTACTACTACTACTACTATTACTGACTATTACTGACTATTACTGACTATTACTGACTACTACTACTACTATTACTGACCACTGACTACTGCTGACTGACTTATTTGTCTTCAGTCAATCTACAAATATACTACACGGCGCTGACGAGACTATACTAGTCCACACGTTGTTCCGCGTCAGTTGCAGACTCTAGTACTAGATGTTACTAGAGAGTATGTACATGATATAAAAGGTTTAATCAAATTATAAAATAAGGGTAATGTTATAGTATCGAAAAGATTCAAAGATCCCATCTCCGAAGGAATAAGGAATAAGGAAATAGTATATAATATATAGTGGTAGACATAAATAATATAAAATCAGGGCTAGATATAAATGGGGTCAATAAGACATTCTGGAGTGCTGACTGCTCCAGTGTCTGCTACAGTCCACTAAATGCACCAATGAATCCACTGTCTAGAATCTGACCTTCCTATGGTGTCTCCACTGATAAATTGTATCCATGAAGTGTAAAGCAGGTCACGGAGAGGGTCCGACAGACGAGCCAAAAAAAGAGAAATTTAAAAAGCCAAGAAAAAGAAAAATTTCAAAAGCGTGGAATTGGAGAATTGGAGAATTGGAGAAAGGCTTGGAAAATGCTTGGAGGTTGGGCTTCCAAATAGAACCCAGGCGTAGTGACTCAAAGTTAATCCTGTGGGTACTGCCATTCCATACAATCAGCTAAGACTATCATATACAACGGCTGCTTAGTCGACAAGAGATCTGGGAAATCATCCCGAAATAATCTGACACTTTTCAACAGTATTTTATACGAACTCAATGGAACTATTGTCTACCTAATAGAACTATTGTCTACTACTGTTCAGATGAATGTACAATGATAGACTAGCTACTCAACCAAAGCTACCACTAACGTTCCATGAAGGTTTCTTTTAGAGCACTGCCCAACGATCTACCGCCTCTAATCTACCACCGACCCCAATTTAATTTAATACTCAAGACCTCCGATACTCCAATATTCAACGTGACTAGTCACTGTGACTTTGCTTCTACCTGGTGTGACTGCCGGCTGGTGCACGTGATGGTTGACGTCGCCAGTCTCATCGGTATTAAATACCAGTACACCCCATGGTAGAAATTAGGGTTTTTTTGGATTAGTACTGCTGGTGTATTCTGACACCAGGGCCATTGACGAGGCGCATGGCGGAGTAGAGAAGAGTCCGTGAAAATCCACCGAAATGTGCAATTTGTGTGGAGTCCCATGGTCCAGAAATTAAATGCTATGTATTAATAGAACATGTAATATTCGACCAAGAAACACTATTTGGCGAAAAGGAGTCAGAGGGGTCAAATTAAGTTGTTCGTGGAGATAAGAATAGTCTAATTAAACTCCCATTCATGCTATGATCACGCCATGCCAATCCGGACTAAACCAATTAGTACAATCCGGGGCTCTGACCAATCCCAGTCATATCATTATAAGATACACTGTGGATACACCGTGGATACAGTGTGGTACCAGTTAGTGGTACTAATTACTGGGTAATTACTGGGTGCTGTGGTACTGGGCACTGTAGTACTGAGCACTGTGGTTCTGAGCATGGTCTGATAAATAAATAAATACTAAGAAGTAGTTTTAATTCAAAGTATCCGCTGGTATATAAAGAGTCTTTTTTTAAAAAATGGGTGGGTTAAATTTTGGGTGGCTTACTAATGGGGTTATTGGGGTTATTGGGGTGTGGTGGAAAATGAGATGCGCATTAAATGGGTGTTTTTTTCCCAGTGCATTTTCACATTCTCAATTTCTGGGGAAGTTGCACCCATTTAACAAAAAAGAAGCGAGAAAACCCTCAAAAACCCTCAGAAACCCTCAAATACGCCAACCCCAGTCCACGGAAAAAACAATTAAAAGCGTCATATAAATCAGCCACACCCAACCCCCCGCCCCTTCCTCCCCAAAAAAATGCCAGCCCCTAAAAACCAAAAACCAAAAAACATAAAACAAAAAAACAAAAAAACCTACAATTACACCTTGTACTTCCCCAACAATTTCAAACTCCTTCTCCCGAAACTCTAATCCCAAACAGTCACTTATTGCCTCACCTTTTGACCACTCGCACCCAGTCGCACCCAGTCGCATCCTGCACCACTGCGCACCCCAGATCCTCAGAAGTCCCCACAATACACTACAAAATACGCTACACTACACTACACACTCCAATAAACTCCAATACACTACACTCCAATAAACTCCAATACACTACAATACACTACATTCCAATACACCACACTATCTACACCAATAATACATACTAAGATGTCGGAGACGTGTGCGTTGTGCCTTGGAGGCGACTCGGAGGTGCCGCCGTTCGGCACACTTCAAGATGCACGGGACCTCGTCCAGCCATGCTCCACATGCCACTTGGTGACCCACCGCAAATGCCTCATTGACTATATCAACTCGATCTCGTTTTCCAAGATCGACAGGGAGTTCCTGGGCCCCGAAGCCGACGCCCAGCCCGCTCCTTATACCTTTAACGTGGACCCAAATCACGATCACGATACCGATAACGATACCGATAACGAGCCCAGTATCCTTGGCTTCACCGTGCGTGCACGCTGGGTGTCGTTGCTAGGGGCTGGCGCTGCCGAGACCAGAAATCTGGCCCGTTCGGCCATCCCCCACGGGCTGTGGACGCTCTCCACGCCTTGTCCACAGTGCAAGAGCAAAATCGAGTTCAAACTCAAGGGCCTGGCGGTGATTGGCTTCAATTCCTTGGTGCGTGATAAAATCGTCGACGTGGCCCTGTACTCCACCATAGCCTTGGGCCTTATGGGGGCCAGTGCAGGTATCATCTCCGTGGGGGTCACTGGCCTTACGGTATGTGGGCTTAATATGGTGAGGGCCGTGTCGCCTGGGTTTTTGGACTCACTAAAACCTCAAGCCATGGCTGGGTCTGCATGGGCCAACTCGAGCCCGGCTTCGGCCTCCTCCCAGGTCAAATTGCACCAGATCTCGCTTCTCCCCGTGATCATGTACCGCATGCGAGGCCTGCTGCTCATGGACTGCCTCTTCAAACGGCGCCGGGGCCCCGTGTGGCCCGAGATCTTCAATGAGTTACTTATCTGTAACTTCTTGTCGGCCTTGGGGAACCATGTGTTGGCCAAATCGCTCTGGAGAAATGCCAGGTCCGTGCTCCGGCAGAAAAACGGCTTCTCTCTACTGAATCTACTTAAGAGCCGTCGGTTGCTCCTGAACATCAACTGGACCAGTCCCTCGGTTTTGGTGGCCTTGGTGGTTCCCTTCAGATGGGCCTACGATATCTTGTACCGACAAACGTTTAACCGGGCCCACTTCTCCATGGCTCGGGCAGTGAGGCCCAAAGACTTGGCCGACTCTCTTTCCCCGAAGGATTACGCCCGGCTAGAGACGTTGGAGTCCCGAATCTCGGGCCTCTATGTTTTGTTGGGGGCCCGAATCAACCACGCCAAGAAGTCCTGGTCCTTGAACTCCATCCTAGCGCTCCTCAAGGAAAAACACCTCTACGCCTACTTCCACTGCAAGATGCTCCACATGGTGTACAAGTCCAAGGCGTGCCTAGTCCATGATTACTCCGAGACGCTTTTGGTGAGGCTGGGCGTGGTGACGTTCGTGACCACGGTGATGTGGCCGTTTATGGCGTCGTACCTTGGCAAGGCCATCTGCTTGGGGCTCCGCTCGGTGCCGTACTTTTCGTCGGTGTCGGACTTGCCGTTCCTACTGAACTTGCTAGCGATGGGCATTTTGGCCGTGGCGAAAGATGCGTCCAACTTGTTCTTGTGCTACCAGAAATGCAGACAGCTCTCGGACATAACCATTATTAAGACGGAGAAGGAGCCTCCAAGGGCCTCCATTCCCGGTGGATTTACATAGCTTCAATCTTGACTACGTTGCAGTCTTTACTCGGTTGTTGCAGTCGTCACTACGCTCATTGCAGTGTTTATCTATTGCAAGGTCTATGACATCACTGGACTCATTCACAACACTACTCGTCATCGTAGTTCTCATCTTCTTCGACTTTTCTCAAAGGAGGTTCCGGAGCAATGCCCTCTTCATCCTCCTCTTCGTCATCGTCGTCCGCCATGTTCACGGGCTCCGCCGCACTTTTCTCTAGATTAAGAGGCTTGGGGTTGGGCGACGCCGTCTTGGACTTGGCTGCGATGGTTTCCTCATTCTTGGCGTTTTCTTCAGCCTCTGCTCTCTGCGCTGGCACCGGTGCTGGCGCGGTCACCTCTATCTTGACTGTTTCTTCCGAGGCCGCTTTGGAAGGGCCCGTTTCGCTGGCAGCTGGCCCATGTCCTGCACTGTTGTCAGCACTAATTGCCGGTCCACTACTCATGGGCTTGGCTGAGGCTTCTTCCGACACGGGTTTTTCCGCCACTTCGGAATTGGGCTTCTTCAAGACCTTGGAGTCCAACTTGTGATCAAGATCTCTTTTAATTGAGCCGTTTTTTTGGGAGCTCTTCTCAAGGTTGACTGCAGGAACTGGACCCTCGACCTTGGCTCCATTGCTGTTGAGAGGAGCCGGAGGAGCTTCTTGACGTAGTTGTGGCTGCGGCGAAGGCCTATGAGAAATGGTTTCAGGATGGGGTGCAGAATTTTGCGGAGGACCCGGATGGCTGATTTGCTGCACCCCATGCAGAGGCTGGAATGGCTGTGGCACCACTTGCAGGGTTGCTGGAGGAGCTGCCGGCGTGTGGTGGAGTTGCTGGTGGTACGGCATGGGCTGGTTGGGGTGCTGTTGCGGAGGAGGCGGGCCCAGATGGAGTTGCTGAGGACCTTGGTGGAGCTGCTGAGGCCCCGGGGTGGCCTGCTGCTGCGTGCTTTCCAAAACCATTCCTTGGGGCAACCGAGGCTGCTGGTTGACTGGCGGAGGTTGTGGAGGGTGGGTGTTTCCGTCTTGTTGGTATTTGATCAACTGTTCTAGACGGGCCTTGATGTGAGGATTGCCCGGGTCTAGCCTCTCGGCCTGGCGGTAGGCGTCCAAAGCATCGGAGATCTGGTTGTTGCAGGTCTCGTAGAGGGTACCGAGATCGTACCACACCTCACTGATGTAAGGGTTCAAGCGGATGGCCCGAGTGTAGGCATCCAAGGCATCGCGGTACTGCGAGATCTGGTAGTAGAGCACACCAATGGAGCACCAGAAGGTGGGGTTTCGCGAGTCTCGGTTGACAGCCTGCTGGAAAGCCTCGTAGGCTGCGTTGAAGTCTCCACGGATCATGTGCACCCGGCCCAAGTAGTACCACGAGTGAGCGTCGGACGAGTCAATGTCAATGGACTGCGTAAGGTACTTCAAGGCAATGTTCAAGTCTTGTTTGAAAGGCCTCAGGTGGGTATCGGGCGAGTTCGACGGCGAGGCCTCGGCTTGCGAATACAAGCAGCCCAACTGCTGCAACACCTTTGCGTGGTTTGGATTGACCTCCAAGACTTTTTCGTAGGCCTCTTTGGCGCCGTTCCAGTTCTTTTGCAGTTCCAATACGGAGCCAATCTGGAACCACACGTCGGGCTGGGTCAATGGGTGCGGCGGGTTGGATAGAATGTATTGGAAGCACTCCAACGCAGACGGCAACTTGCCCTGGTGCTTGTATATTATACCGAGGCGGAAGTAGATTTCGTTTGACTTGTCGAAATTGGGGTCCAAGTCCAACACACGCACAAAGGCCTCTTCGGCGTACTCCAAGGAGCCGTAGCGGTCATAGAGAATGCCAATGCCGTGCCACAACTTGGGCACGTTGGGGTTATCCAAGTAGTAAAGAGCCCGCTGGTAGGCGGCGTAAGCACGCTGTAAGTCGTCCATCATAAGGTAGCAATGGCCCAAGAGACCCCAGGTATCGCCGTTTTCGTGGTTAAAGTTCAAAGCCTGCTCATAGAGCTCTGCGGCTTTTAGGAAGTGGTCCCTGGAGCGGAAGATGGTGGCCAAGCGGGTCAAGGCGTCCGGGTTATTGGGACTGTGTCTCAAGGCGGTTTCATACAGCACCGAGGCCTTCTCCAAGTCGCCAAGCAGCTCGGCCAAGGAGCCGATGGCAAGCCACGTGGACGAGGTTGTTTCCAGTAAAAGCGACGACACCTCGCCGTTCTGGGAGGCGGAAGGCTGTGAGGAGGCGTGGGCCATGGCATGGGCCTGGGCCTGGGCTTGTGCTTGTGCGGCGTGGGGCAAGATCTGGATCTGGTGCTGGAGCGGCATGTTGGCAGGGGAGTGGGCCATATTGGAGGACTTCATGGCCATCTGCACGGGCAAGGACATTTTTGGTGGGGGGCAGAGAGGGCTTCAGGCAAGGAGAGTGGGAGTAGCGAGGCGGGAGTAGCGAGGCGGGGCAAATGGAGGCCGGAGGAATCTGGAAATGTGGCCCGGCGACGATTATGTACAAGACCCAAAAGAGGAGGCCAGAAAAAAAGAACACCGGCAGGAAAACACTAGGCAGGAAGGCAAAAGGGGGGGGAGCGGGGCGGGGGGCAAAAAGGGGCAAAGCCTATGGGGGGCCAGGAAATGGAAGGGTGTAGCCGTGGGGGAGGAGACGGAAGGGGAAAAAAAAAAACACAGGCAGGGCGGAGGAGGAGGAGGAAAAAAAACGGGGCAGAGCGGCGGAAGGAAAGTAAAAAACCAACGGTGTAAGGTTAGCGCGATTTTACGGAACAAAAAAAAGCGAGAAAATAAAGCATAGAAAATAAGGCTTTAGAAAGAGGAAAAAAGACAAAAAAAAAAAAAAAGACCAAAGAGCGAAAAAAGTCATAAAAAAAGAGAAAAAAAAAAGACAAAAAAAGACAAAAAAGAAAAGGACAAAAAAAAAATAGACCAAAAGCGAGAAACGACCAAAGCGAGAAACAAAAGATAGAATAAAAAAGGACAAATAATCGATAAAAAAGAGATAAAAAGGACGAAAAAAAAAGACAAATAATAGATAACAACGACGAAAAAAAACGACAAATAATAGATAAAAAGAGATAAAAAAGAGATAATAAAAGGCAAAAAAGAGATAAAGAAACGACAGAAAAACGACAAAAAAAGACACACGAAAGACAATGCAAAGACAATCCAAGGACCAAAAAAAAACTCAGAATAGCCTCCTGTGCAGCGCAGCAGACAAATACGACAATCGTCGCACTATCGCCAAAAAGAAACCAACAAAGCAAAAGTGCACAGAAGAATGGAGTGAGGAACCGAGCAAGAATGCCGGAATTCGGGTGGGGGGCCCCATTGTTACACAAGGTTGAGTTTCGGCCATGGCTACGAATAATGGGCCTGCGCTTCTGTGGCTTGGACATCGGGCCATACAGGCATAACCGGGTGTGGTTACGTCTCAAAGTCTCAGAGTCCCCAGGTCCCCCAGAGTAACCGGAGTCCCCAGAGTCTCAGTCTCAGTCTCAAAGTCTCAGAGTCTCAGAGTCTCAGAGTAACCAGAGTCCCCAACCTCAACCCCACCCCACAACAACCACCACCACCAAGTCTAACCACTCCACTCCATCAATGTATTCGTATCTTTGTAAAGATAAATTTTTGTAGATAAATTTTTGTAGATAAATTTTTGTAGATAAATTTTTGTAGATAAATTTTTGTAGATAAATTTTTGTAGATACATTTTTGTAGATAAATTTTGTAGTAGATAAAATGTTTTGTTTGAATAGTCATTTGAATTAAGGTGGTTAGTGGTGTGGTGAAAAGTGGTGTGGTTAGTGGTGTGGTGGGTGAGTAGTGGTGGGTGAGTAGTGGTGGGTAAATAGTGGTGGGTGAGTATGAGTAGTTAGTATTTTTTTGTATGAGTAGTTAGTATTTTTTTGCATGAGTAGTTAGTATTTTTGTGTTGTAAGATCTGTATATGCTGTAAGATCTGAATGATCTGAATGGAGACTTTTCTTTTGGGGGATTCGGGAGGGAAGTGATCAATGGAGGAGATTGTGTGAAAGAAAGAAAGAAAGAAAGAATGAATCATTGCGACATGCGTGGATTGTTGTGGTGCGTGGATAAGAAGCTCGCTGGCAATCTCACTCCAGTGGATAATTTGGCCGCACTCTGTTCACCGCCAATCTCAAGCTCTCCACAGTCAAACCACCAAATGAGCAATTAAGGTCAGTACAGTCAGTACAGTCAGTACAGTCAGTACAGTCAGTACAGTCAGTAAAGGAAAAGGTTGGAAAGGAAAAGGCTGGAAAGGTTAAAAAGGAGAAAAGGTTAATAAAGAGGTTAAAAAGGAGAAAAGGTAAGAAAAGTAAGTAAAAAGGTTAAAAAGGAGAAAAGGTAAGAAAGGTAAGAAAGGTTAAGAAAAGGAGAAAAGGTTAAAAAGGTAGGTAAAAAGGTTCCAAAAGGTTAATATAAAGTTCGTATAAAAGTTAGTCTAATTCAGGTCACGAGTCTGTTCAGGGACAGGACACCCTAGATCAGTTAGTAGACAGAACAGTGGACGGTGATGAATAGACACTAGACAGTGAACAGTAGACAGTAGACAATTGTCAGTAGAAGTAGACAGTAGACAGTAGAACAGTAGAAGTAGACAATTGTCAGTAGAGGTAGACAGTAGAAGTAGACAGTAGACAATTGTCAGTAGACAGTAGACAGAACAGTGGACAGTAGACAGAACAGTGAACAGTAGACAGAACAGTGGACAGTGGACAGAACAGTAGACAATAATAGACTTGGACTGGATAATCAGGGAGTATTAATAGGCTGTAAACTGTAATAGACTGTAGACTGTAAATTGTAAATTGTAAACTGTAATGGACTGCATACTGTAGACTGTAAACTGTAATAGACTGCAGACTGTAGCTATAAATTGTAATAGACTGCAGACTATAAACTGACTGGGGCTGTGATGGAGTTGATGGCGGAGGAAAGCTTGGGACTAAGGAGGACAATGGGCGGGCACGAGCTTCACGGACATCGAACTGGGGCCGCATGTGCAGGCCAGGCCAGGCACGAACGACGAGGGTGCGGATTCTGTGGGAGGGAGGCGGCGTGCAGCCAAAAAAAAAAAAGCGCTTTGGTGAAAGTAAACGAGCGACGACGCAAGCGGAGCGCGGGCCGCTTATCGCCTATTTTGATCGCGCCCGCGCTTGCGCCTGGGGCTTTTTTTTCGAGGCCGCCTGGGGCTTTTTTTCTGGCGGTGCTAAGACGCCCCGTGCCTTTTCGGGGCCCTTGTGTTTAAGCTTTGCGTGGGGCGGGCGAACAGTCCAGGTGCCGGAATAACGAAGCCGAACGAAGCGGGGTGAAGCGAAGTCGCTTCGCCACGGCACAACCCTCGCTTTTCCGAGCCAAAAAGGGAAAAGGAAGGGAAGGGAAGGAAAAGGAAAAGAAAAGGGAGCCAAAAGTAAAGGAAGGGAAAGGAAGGGAAAAGGAAAAAGGGAGGGGAAACTGAAGCCAAAAAGGGAAGGGGAAAGGAGAAAAGAACGAGGAGAAGGAAAGGAAAAAGGGAGGGAAGATAAATGCAGGGGCAAGAGAAGGAAGAATAGCATAAGGGAATTGCACTAAGGCGAGTGGCTCTGGCCTGGCTGGGCTGGGCGGGGGCTCGCAACGCATGGGGGGCCTTTTTTTTTTGGGGTACTTTTTGGGGGTACTTTTTTGGGGGAGCTTTTTTGCCCCGGGCTCGTAACCTTTTAGTGGTGCGCGGCCGCTTAACCTTTTAGACGTCTGTCTGTCCTGTCTTTCTGTCTGTCTGTCTGTCTGTCGCTCTAGAATCACGTGGTTGATGGCGCCACCTCGCAGCCCGCGTCACGTGCCGACTTCCCGTTTTGGTTGCTCCTTCTACTCCTGGTTCCACTCCTGCCTCGGCATGGTCGCCATGTGGACCATACCAAACGGATTTGGAGATTCTAGATCCGGCCATTTTAAGTTTACTTCCATTGGTTTGGTTTACTTGAGTTGATTTCTATTATACTAACACGTGACCCATTGTGCAAAAATTAATGCAAAAATATAGCAATTCAATGGCAAAATTCAATGGCAAAAAGATAGCAATGCAATGGCAAAATTAATGGCAAAATATAGCAATGCAATGGCAAGTAATTGTGACCAGGCCATTAAATTCGCATCTGGTCATGTGACTCCACCCATCAACACCGCATCGCCAGCACACCTCCATTCACCAACAAACCATTTGTAGGTCTAATCTGGTAATCTTTAGGGTCAATGAAATTTCATTCCTGGTCAATTGGGTATTCGTAGATCTTAGTCTTTCTCTTAGTCTCTCTCTTAGTCTCTCTTAGTCACTCTTAGAAAGAGGTTCTAGTTCCTGCATCTAGACTCCCTTTCCAGGACCTTCGTTACTTTCCCCGTCAAAGATTCGAGTCCAGCCCAACTGAATGGGATGTCTTGGGGGAAAGCAAAAAGAGGATATTCAGTTTGGAATTGGCCTCTCTGGAGGTAATTGCCCGGAACAACAAGCACAAGACCTTTCAAAAGCTCAACTTGTTCTCCACATCCAAAAAGTTAATCCGTAGATTTCAGAAGCAAACAAAGAGAAACTCCAAGCCCGATTCTCAGACTTCACCCCATGAAAGTCCCTCCTGACCTCCTGACCTTTGACCTCTTGACCTTTGACCTCTTGACCTTTGACCTCTTGACCTGTTGATCTCTTGACCCTTTTAAAAACCTCCAGTACACCATCGATCAACACTATTCTGGACAATTGACAAGATGATCTTAAGCAGACACCGACACCTTAAAAAAGCAGTTGGTTGATGCAGTTTGTTGATGAAATAGAGGCTTGGAACAGAGGCTTGGGCTAGAGCGACGGCTTTTTCCCCCGGAACGAGCTGTTAAACCCCAAGAGCTCGTTGATGCCGATGGTCCAGTCGTTCTCGCCCTTGGCAATACAAAAAATGCCATTGGCCACGCTGTTTTCCGGGTCGGACGCGGAATTCCCCGGCTCGATGTAATCGTCAAACGTATGGCGAGACCGGAGGGTTTTCGGCGGCTGGTGGTTGCCCGGAATGTAAATGGTGCCGTTTTCACTGACCACGTGGATCTCATCGCCCGGCTTCAAGTTGGGCTGCGGAATGCCATCGATGGTCATTTTCACCAGCTCGTTGCGGTTATCGCTGGAAAGCTTGATCATCACGTGCAGCGTGGCCGGAAGCACCAACGGCCGGAACGAAAGAGATTGCGGACAAATGGGCGTAAGGAGAATACACGGCACCAACGGGTGGACAATGGGACCCCCGGAAGATAACGAGTACGCCGTGGAACCCGTAGGCGAAGCGAAAACAAGCCCATCGGCACTGGTGGTGGTGAGAAACTCGCTGTCGATGTAGATATCGAGTTTGATCAAGCTGGGCGCCGAGCCTCGGTGGAGCAAGATATCGTTCATGGCATAGAGCATGGTGGCATCGTGGTGTTGCTTGTAATGGGCCAACTCATACTCGATGATCTGCTCCTTTTCCACCTGGCGGGAATCCGATTGGATCTCGTCCACGTCCTGGCGCACCACGTGGCACTCGAGCCTCATGCGGTGCATGGCCTTGCTTCGGGACTCAAACACCGACCGGAACGTTTGGCGGAACGTGGAGAAGTCAAACGGGAGCAAGAACCCAAGCGTGCCGAGGGCAAAACAGAGCACGGGCGGCACCAGCCCGTTCAGAAACGCCGACACGGCTCTCAACGTGGTGCCGTCTCCTCCAAGCGACACAATGAGGTCGGTTTTGCCCACAATCTCCGCCACGCTGCCGGTATAGATCGTGCCTCCTAGTCTAGACCTTCCAGAATTGGTTGTATCAAGAAGAAGGTCTTGACCGTAAGATTCCAGGCTCCGACCAACCATACGGCTTCCCCGAATCTCCAGAACCCCCAGACTTTCCAGATTTTCCAGAACCCCCAAATTTTCCAGAACCCCCAAATTCTCCAGACTCTCCATAACCCCACCCTCTTGTTTAACCGCTCGGTCTCTATAAACATCCTGGAGCTCTTCTCCCACGTCCTCAGAAACAATGACATTCAACGAAGGGTACTCTGAGTGGATGAAATCAATAAAATCGACCATAGCAAATTTGACGCCGTCGTGCCAGGGTTTTTTAACCACATAGATATTTTGGAGAGCATTCCGCCAAATCACGCTCCGGAGCTTGGAGTGGGGGGACCCAATGTACTCGGGGATGGTTCTGCCCTGGAGCTCTGTGCAGGAGCGGACTTTCAAAGGGATTTTCGGGAGAAATTTCGGGCCTTGCGGCTCAAGAACCGGTCGTAGCCGAAAACAAGACGTGCTGAGGCTGCGTGTGGGGGTGGATGTCCATTTGCAAAGGGTAGTTAGCATTGAGGTTTTAAAGTGTGGAGAGCGTTTGTGAGTAAATGGCCTGTGTGCAGGAAAAGAGGAAAAGTCCAATCCCCATCAGAACCTTCAAAACAAGTCTCCATGTAATTTATGTAATTTATGTACTTGTCATATGATTTTATGTAATTTATGTAATTTATGTAATTGTGACTATAAGTCTTGTACACTACAGATTGGACTATATATTCCATTATACACTACAGATTGGACTATTCCATTATACACTACCGATTGGACTCTTCCTGCACCTGAACATCATGGACAACTACAGGTCGGCTTCATTGTTCAAGGCGTCAATCTCCAACTTCTCGTCGTCGGTCAACTCGGGCCGCTTGGCCTGGGCTCCATTCACCTCGCCATTGGGCGTATCCACATCCATGGAGTCCACGCCAATGTGCTTTTCGCCCGGGTTGTGGTCCTCCTCCTCGTAGAACTCGTTGTCCGGCACAATGTGCTCGTCTCTCGCCTGCTGGGAACCACCCTTTGTATCGATGGCCATGGGCGAGTCCTCCTCCTCATCGCCCAAGTCCTCGGCATCACGCGGCACCTCGTTCATCTGCACCGACGGCGCAAACTTGGTGTTTTCCAAGTTGTGGATGATGTTGGTCAAGATCTTGTTCATGAAGTCCGGCGCATTGGCGTTGTACATGTTGGACGGCCGCACGTCGAGCTTGTAGTCCGGCCCGTAGTACTCGTAGTACTCGTTGTAGGGCAACTCCGAGGGCAACACCACGTCGTTGAGCAACCCGGACTCGAAGGCCCACGTGCGGGCCACGTTTCTCATCGTGTAGCCTCCTCCTCCAACCACCATCAACGCCACGCCAAACGACCGCACAAAGTCCACACAGTTGGCGTGGCCCCGCATGCTCAAGTTGAAGCACCCCAACCGGTCGCCACTCAACGAGTCTCCGCCCGTCTGCAACACAATGGCCGACGGCTGGTACCAGTCCATGATTTTTTGGATCACCGGCTCGAAGATAGATTTGTAGCTGACATCGTCGATTCCGTCCCGCAACGGCACGTTGACGGCATAGTGCTTGCCCTTGCCGATTCCAATGTCCCTCAACTCGCCTGTTCCCGGGAAAAACTCCCCGTACTTGTGGAACGACGCAGTCATCACCCGGTCCGTGGTATAAAAGGCCTCCTCCACGCCGTCTCCATGGTGAACGTCAATATCAATGTATAGCACCCGAGGGTGGTAGCGTAACAACTCGATGATTCCCAACACAATATCATTGAGGTAACAGAAACCCGAAGCCTCGGACTTCTTGGCATGGTGCAAGCCTCCAGCATAATTAATGGCCACATCACACTTGCCCCGATTCAAACGGGCAGCGCCCTCCATGGAGCCACCGCCAGAAATGCCACAGTACTCGAACAAACCATCGAAAACAGGACAATCGTCGCCCACATTGAACTTGATCTGCTCCTTGGCGAAAAGGTCCAAGTTGTCCGGCAGCACGCGGCTCAAAAAGTCGATATACTCGTCGGTATGGAACTGGCACATTTCCTGCTTGGTGGCCGGCTTGGCCCGGTAGATCTCCATCTTCTTGTAGAGGCCGTAGTTCATTATGAGCGAGTGCGCCATCCGTATCCGGTGGGGTTTCATGGGGTGGCCTGCTCCGTAGGCGTAGTTGCCCACGTCGGCATCGTAGAAGTACGCCACCCGTTTTTTATTGGACGGGTCCACCTTGAACTCGTCAAAGGGTAACTGCACATACATCTGGGTAACTGCGGCCTGAAAGACGGATTAAGCTGAAAAAGGGCTGAAGGGCTGAAGGGCTGACGGACTGGGTGCAGGAAAACAGGAGGTAAAACTGGGTGCAGGTTGGAAAGTTCTAAAAAGATTCCCTAAAAAATTTGAATTTCACGGTGCGTTTTAAGGAGTTTTTGGTGGGGCACGGGGAAGAGTTTGGATGTGTGGAGCTGAGTGAGGGAGATTTCTGTTGGACTGGTTTTCCGCGCGTGTATGCAGGTCAAGCAGTCGAGCAGGTCAACTAGTTAAGCAGGCCAAAACAGGCCAAGAACATCGACTCCAGAAACCATTTTTTTCCCCTAATTTCCTGATTCGTACTTTAGTTCTACGTTTTTCTACTTTAATTAAGAGATTTCTAGCGGTTAAATTTTTTTTGATTTTGGGGGAGAAATTGGGCGGGTGTGCATATAATGGTGAAGAAATGGACCTAAAAAAGGCACTATTTCTTGATTAAACCAGTCATACTACAGGATCAGGATCTTCTGTACAGGAAAAAAGTAAACCTGCAATTAATTTGGATTTAAGGCTATTACGTAATCAACTTATGGAGAAACCTTTTTTTTAAATCAGATTGGAAGATGTAGTTTACCGTATCTGTAGGCCGGCCCCAAATTATATGCAGGATATTTGTTCTTTTGGCGCATACCCTTTTTTACCAGCCTTTTCCCCAGCCTTTTAGGACTTCGGTAGATTTTTCAGCAGATTCTACTATCAAGCTTTTTACTATTTAAAAAGAATTCTTCCAAAAAAATTATTCCAAAAAATAGAGGTGTATGTTGATGATCTCGTTAGAGAGAGAGCTGGACCTGACTTGGGACTGTATATAACCATGCGATATCAATTTGGATATTCGCATACTGAAATACACCTTGGAGATCCGGGGATTTCAGGCGAACCTATTAAATCTTATAATTTCCAGTTCTTAAACTTCCCAGTTCGTATAATTTCCAGTTCTTATACTTTCTTGGCTGCATGAAGAGCAAACCAATTCACAAGGTTTCTAGCTCTGGGTGGTTCACTTTGGAATTCCAACAATCAACTTCAATCGTCGCCTGGTCATTAAAGGACAATGGAGTCTATCACTGGGGAGTTAGACTGACAGTATAATAGTCCATCACGTGGACATCGACAATGGACATGGAAAGTTGGACATTGGACATGGAAAGTTAGACATTGGAAAGTCTATCACGTGGACATTGTCAATGGACATTGGAAAGTCTATCACGTGGACATTGACAAACGTCTGTAGATCTTAAGACTTGGTATGATCCCTGCATGTATCAAGCCACGAAGCCAAGAACGACCGCTCGAAATCGTCCAATGCAGAGGGTACCTTTAAGGATCCGCCTGCACTCAGACCTCTGGAATCCATTGTTCCTTTGAACGTATCACCCTTGGAATCCGGGACAACTTCGTCCGCCACCTCGAGTTCTCATTGGCCACCTCTCTTGAGCAATCATTATGCAATGTTCATGAGTATTGGGTTCTGGGGTTGTTGGAATAATTCTTGAACCGCACCATATGTAGGACTTCCATCTTTCATACCCACCTATTGGCGTACATCCTTATTACCCCGCCTTTTTAGTACTTCCGTGGATCACAGCAAATGTTGCTATCAATCTTGACTATTTTAGAAGAATATTATTCTAAATATAGAAGTTTTTTTTTTTCAGCTCATGGATAGCTATAATCAAACCCCGTGCCATTTCAGGGGGAGTGTATCTCGATTTGGGTGAATCATAGACTTATGATTCCGGCTTAAGGGACTTTGAGATTAGAGGACTAGAGCTGGCACGATGTTTGCAGAGAAATGCAGATGATGAACTGCCACTGATCTCCATAAAAGATTGGTCCTTAGATTGATCTTTTAGGGTTGATTGATCCTTTAGATTGATTGATCCTGTAGATTGAATGAAGTTGGACTCTAGCTCAATCGGAGGAATTTGAGGATATCCCCAGGAGTTATAAAGTAGACATGTTTCTGAGGAGCAGGTACTTGGGAACAAGGATTTATGTTTTGATGGGTAAAAAAAAGGAGCGAATATGAAGGAGGGGGACATGGCTTTATATATGTTTTCGCGCAAGCGCCCTCTCGAATTGCAACCATTTAAATCGCGCACTATTCAGTATATAAAGAGCCACGCCCCTCGCATTATTTTTACATCCCCCTTTTTCAACACACTTTTTATTTCCACAGCCCTCATTCCAACTTTCCAGCTTTCGAGTGTGATAGAGATGGGTATTCATGATACGAATGGAACCTGAGTCGGACGAATCTCCAAATGGGAGTCCGTCGAATCTCCAAATGGGAAGACATGATTGAAGATCTTGGAGAACAGACGGAAGCATTCTCACCTGTACTTAGGTATGAGAGGTTGAGAATGGTCTTGGCCATTGCATTGAAGCAAGGATTGGTAATAATACCGATGTGCGACGCGACCAATTTCTTGAATGGGGTGTTTAAAGGATGATTTTGTATGGGTTGAAGGGGGCCTCTCGTGGAATTGTCTTTTGAAGGAGTGATCCCAATTGACATGTGATGACTCAGGGCTGAACCATTAATCTGGGATATTTTGAGACCACAAGCCAAAGAATGGATTGGAATGGAATGGAATGGAATGAAAAAAGGAAAAAGGCTATCGAGATACTCAGGGGGAGGTTTGTTATTTATACATTTCCTCACCCTCGCCCCACGCACTTGCAGCCACCCACCATGCAGGAACAGCGAGCAGCCAGGAATATATAAGGATCCACATCCCCCCTCCCCGTTTCAAGAATACAAGAAAAAAAAAGAAAAAAAGAGACAGACCAGTGCACCCCTTTCAGAACCCCTGGGCTTTATACAATGCATACCGCTGCTCCAGAGACTTTCATTCCTGACTACTCTATTGACCACTATACTGACTGACTACGTCCAAAGTAGTCTTTACCAAATACTGCTTACTTGGTGCTTACTAGAGTGACGGGAATTCATTCACACGTGATCATGAAATCTGGGCTTGAGAGATGTACATCAGAAGTGTGTGTATCAAAAAGAAAGGCTGAAGGAATATCGTGGAGATTGCATTATACGATGACGATGTATTGATACTTGGACAAATTAGTCATGTGTGAAGGGAAATGCCGCCAGGAAAAGTGTATCTCTGGTCCATCTTGACCTTTCCAAAATCCTCCATCGGCTAACATTGGAAAAAAAACCTCTCGATGTTCTCCAACAATTTTTAAAAAAATATGGCCGTTTGGTGATCACCAGTCGTTTATCTCTGGAATCTCAAACCATTTATTTTTGGTGGTTGGTGATTTTTAGTTCTCAACTGAACTGATGGTTCTTTTTCCACATATTGGACCACGGCTGCATTCTTGAACGGAAACTTAGAGGACGATGAGGATTGTCTGTTTAGAGGATTGTCTGTTTTGACCAATAATAAAGTTAGGATGTGTGGAGAGGAATGGGTGCGAAAGTCTGGGCTCAGCTTCAATTGCAAATCTGAACGTTACATGGAAATGATGGAAATAGGTATGGAATTGGGGAATTGGGGAAGTGATGGAAATGAAGGATGTATGCAAGAAGTGGTAGAGAGTGGGGTCATGGAACTCTTGACCCCTCTTTTTCTCCAATTTCCACTTGAATTGTCCTTGAATTGTCCTTGAATTGTCTTTGAATTGTCCCTAAATTCATCCTTGAATTTGTCCATTTGTCCATTTCCAAGCTCCGATCACTGAGATTAAAGACAGCAGAACCTACGAACAAAAACTCATAAAGATCAGAATAATGGCATGCCTTTGGTTATCGCAATGGTTACTACTCTTCCACTTGGTCTGGTCCTATTCTTCATAGGTCCTACTGTTTTCTAGTTCTTCTAATCTTGGTCTGGAAAATGTGTGTCTGGAAATGTGTCTGGAAATGTGTCTGAAAAAACGTGTGTCTAGAAATGTGTGTCTAGAAAAGTGTGTCTGGAAATGTGTCTGGAAATACTTGTTTCACAGGAAATCTTGAACCTCGGGACTTACATTCTGGACTTAACTCTGGACTTAACTCTGGACTTCAATATGATACCTCATGGCCCAAATCCAAACTAGAGACTATAGACTATAGACTTTAAAACTAGGGAGGAGAAAGGATCTGGGTTAGAGAAAATCTGGGTTATAGACGATTAGACTGTACACTGACTATAATGTCAAGGAAGACTGTGGCGTTTCTGGGTGTGCTTCACTTTAGTATATACCAAAATACATCTTACTTCCTACTGCTTCTGCGGTGGAAAAAAGCGTAATGGTGGTTTACACTTAGTATGGTAGTTTCTCTGATTTTGATATGTTTAGAGCACGGCTTAAGCTTTCTAGGAAAAACAGGAGTAAAGAGCTGTTCTTCCTTTTTTTTAAAAAATAATGATCGGAGTTTTCCTTGTTCTGGCAGTCAGTAGTGGTGGGGCCCTTGGAACGGTCACGTGACACGCAAGGCCAAATCCCAATCCGACTCTTTTCCCCACTCACATCCGACTGGAGATTCCCAAGGGTACGTTTTTTTGCCAGCGTATATTGCCCACTAAAGTATATATGGCTCACTAAAGTGTATATGGCTCATTAAAGTATATAAAAATAATTAAGTGATGGAGTGAGGAATGATTTTTCCAAGATATATCTTATGCATTTGGTACAATCGGAGCTAAATATAAATAAAATGGAAACATAGTAAATCGGAATTAAATAGAATTTTTTTGAAATAGTCTTGGAGTGTGTGGTTTCAGTTTCCAGAGGCTCCTTCATGATGTGAGACATGTCGCTTCTGTTTTGTTCATTGGCCATGAGCGAGTCCTTCTTGATGGCGGATTTGGACCACCAGGCTTGGCTTGCGTCACTGAACACTCGGGACATAAAATCGAGTTATCGGCTCCATACAAGTAGGACTCGAGTTTGAACTCGGACGACGGCTTTCTCTGACCGTTGGAGCACTCAAAACACTTGATGTGCCATCTGGTATTGTCAAAAAGAACACATGGTTTTTCAATGCTGGATAAAGAACCATTCTTCTTTTTTTCGTAGAGTTCCCAATTTTTTTGGTGGTTATTTTAATCTTGGTGTGCTTATCGTTTTGGTGATTTTTGGCCATTTTTGGTAATTTCTGGCGATTTTTGGTGATTTCTTGTCGTTTTTTGGTGATTTATTGGCACTACCAAGAGTGTTAGTGCTGGGAGTTTAGTAAACCTTTGGATGACTGGACCCATAGTCAGAAAGTCTCTTAACAAAAGTAAGAGTTTTGGTTTTGGTTGGTTCCCCCAGTGATTTTAATCCAAACCAGGTTAAGCCACTTTCGCTTTAAGAGGAGCTGATTAAGTAGGGTTGAACAAAAGAGTGGCTTTAGACCATGTACTGCATATAAATACCCTAATATGCAGTACATTTCGTACCTGCAGGTCTCCTGGGGGTCCAATTTCATGGCCCCAGCAATGGCCACTAGCCCAAAAATTAGGGAGAACAATCATGGTAACGTGGAAATGGATTATGCCAAAAACCAACCTTTTTGCTTCACTGGGGGGGGGGGGGGGGGGGGGAGTCGGGGTCAGAACACTACGTTTTCCTCGTGCACTGCTGCATGCTCCGGCATATAGTCCCCCAAAGCGTCCCACCCAAATCTATCCTACATCTACATTTATATGTAGATCTGCATTATACCAGCATCTATAAATAAATGCCTATCAAACTTTCCAGTCCTATCTTTATTTATGACGCTCTATAAATTTCTATGAACCGTGCGGCCTGCATATAAGGCGGGAAATTGCCTTGATTATTGAATTTATTTGTTTTATCCCAAAAAATTTGATATAAATCTCTCTTCATTCCTTGCTATTACTAGAAAATCCCTCTTTTCTTCCTGGCGAACGGAGCTGATTGCATTCCCGCAAACCATGTGAAAACACCATAAACTCTTTCTTCTCTAGTCCATTTCTGGAGCTAATTCGTTGGAATTTCCTCGAATCTTTGGCATGGTGGAACTGGTCCGGAACCCTCGGAAATGGCCCGGAACCCTCGGAAATGCCACTTTTTCTTCTACTCTTTCGGCAGATTCCGTTGTTGGAACCATCTTGGGGACTTTTCATTTTCAAAAACATCCTTATGGAACCTGCCTAGGATATTGAAATCTCGCCTGTTCAACAAGACATGCTAATCTTGGAGTCTAGTCTCGAATTTGGTGGATTATCAAAGACTAGACACTGAAATCACTGAAATCACTGAAATCACTGAAATCAATGAAATCACTGAAATCACTGAATGCAGATGTCACTGCTGGCTCTTTCCACTGGCAATGAGGAGATCTTCTTGAAATTGATCCTTTTCTTCAGACATTGTACTAGTAGAAAGTGGACTGATGAACACGAGTATATCCTTAGTTTTTTAGTAGACACCATGTTTGATAAAGTAAAGGGTGAATGTATTAAAGACGAGAATTCGGCCATGGTTATGCCGAGAAGTAGATCGTAGCAAGTGGCTAGTGGATAATTAGTGGGGTATCAAGATGGATCCAACAGCCATTCCTTAAAGAGCCATTTTTTAAAAAGCCATTCCTTAAAGAGCCATTCCTTTAAAGGCGTTCCTTCACAGTCGTTCCTTAAGAGCCATTTTTAACAGTCGGTCCTTGAAAAGCCATTCCTTAAAGAGCGGTTCCTTCAACAGCCATTCTTTAAAAAGCCGTTCCTTAAAAAGCCATTCCTTAAAGAGCCATTTTTAACAGTCTTTCCTTAAAAAGTTGTTCCTTAAAAAGCCATTTTTAACAGTCATTCCTTAAAGAGCTGTTCCTTTAACGGTCCTTCCTTAAAAAGTAGTTCCTTAAAAAGCCATTCCTTAAAAAGCCGTTCCTTAAAAAGCCGTTCCTTTAACAGTCGTCCTTAAAGAGCCATTCCTTAAAAAGCCGTTCCTTAAAAAGCCGTTCCTTAAAAAGCCGTTTCTTAAAAAGCCGTTTCTTAAAAAGCTGTTCCTTAAAAAGCCATTCCTTAAAGAGCCATTCGTTAAAGAGCCATTCCTTTAACAGTCGTTCCTTAAAAAGCCGTTCCTTAAAAAGCCGTTCCTCAAAAAGCCATTCCTTAAAGAGCCATTCCTTACGAGCCAATTTATTGAGAAGGGAATTCTTCAGAAGTCTCGGAGCAAGTTCGTCCTTTAGTGACCATAAAAGAAGTCCATGGAAGAAAACCTCGGAGTCTCTAGCTTCGCTGGATGGTATAGTGTGCACAAGTTGGAAGAGATCAGTCTTGCACAAGATGCACAAGAAAAGATCTCCGAGCTCGATGCAGTCTCAGAAGAACTCGAGGCATTGAAAGAGAAACTTCCCGATTTAAATGAAGCATTGGAGAAGATCAAGAGTGAACAAGAAGGTATGCAGGCGGAACACGATAGCCAAAGCGCAGAGCTCGACCGTTTGAATGAGCAGCAGCTCAAAACATTGCGCAAAGTTGAGGACACCGGCAAGGAACCCGAGAAGGTGGTCTCTAAGAAAGCCATTCTCGATAGCAGAAGAGATGAATTGCAGGAGATGATGCAACTGCTAGGCGTGCTTCCCGAGGAAGCGTTCCACAAGAGCAGGATCGAAAACGTGACTTCCAGTTCTAAAAGCATGAAAACCATTAATCCACGCCACGGATGCGGTCTCGATACTCCCGGAGCTGGTTGTTGAGCTGGTACTGCAACTGGGCGTTGTACACGTGTTTCTGGTACACGTCCTCGTCCACCAAGAAATTAAGCCCATTGTTAAGGTTATCATAATTGGTGGACGTCACCGACACGGGAAAACACCAGTGGAACCAGGACGGCCCCATGGTGGAGCACCAATTGCGGGCCCAGCCCAAGTCGTAGATGTGGCCCAATTTCTGTCGGTTCCCCCGGGAGTCATACTCGTACTGGGACGAGTCCGGCCCGGACCAGTACGAGTTCTGGAACTCGATGGTGGTGGTGTTTCGGAGCACCAAGTAGACCAGAAACGCAGTGAAACAGCCCACGGATATGAAAAACACCACGGCCAACACCATAAGAAACACTAGGCTCAACAGAAGGTAGTCGTCTTCATACAGGCCGTCGGCGAAAAAGCCATAGAGCATGGAGAGCGAAAGCAGCAACACCACGGCACTGAACAAGGTGATGTAGATAAGCAGCTGGATGAAGAACTTATGGTTACGGAAACCAATGCAGCATGCAAACCACGGACAGTGGTGGTCCATTTTCAAGAAACAGCGCCGGCACACGGAGCAGTGGTGGCACCGGTCGGGTTTCCAGGCCTGGCACGTGGTGCAGGACCGGTACGACGTGGTGTTGTTCTCGATGTAGTGGCTGGTGAGAAGCCAATGCGGAGGAGTCACCAGGTCGGAGTAGTTGGAGCGGAGGGACTGGGCCGTTCCCGATTTCGGCAGATGCAAATTGGAAGGGGGGTTGGAGTGGGAGTTTGGGTTGGAAATAGGGGAGTATGAGTTCGGGGAGTTCGGGGAGTAGTTCGGGTATGAGTTCGGGGAGTTCGGGGACGGGGAGTTCGGGGACGGGGACGGCTCGTATGTATCATAACGACCCGGGTACGGCAGGAGGTCGGGTTTCGGGGCCAAGCGTAGAAGACTAAAGTCAGAAGGGGACCCCGCCCCAACGTAAATCACCTTATGGTACGTATA
Source organism: Metschnikowia hawaiiensis (assembly GCA_002370325.1). Taxonomy (NCBI): domain Eukaryota; kingdom Fungi; phylum Ascomycota; class Pichiomycetes; order Serinales; family Metschnikowiaceae; genus Metschnikowia; species Metschnikowia hawaiiensis. The sequence goes on from NLAM01001025.1 coordinate 43,879, forward strand.
CAACGCAAGCCCATAGAGCACCAGCACGAGCGCCATCATCACAAGAGCATACCATGATAAGTAGTAGTGCATGTAGAGCTGGCGGACGGCGGTGTACTGAGCCCACGTGAGCAAGGCGGAGGCGAGGAGCTGGGGGAAGAGCGTCAGGAGAAACCCACACCAGTGGAGACACGTGGTTTTGTGGGACCGCATGACCGTGCGCCGAGTGTTGTGCTTGTAGTGGGTGCTTGTAGTGGGTGCTTCAGTTCGTGGTGATGTAAAGGCGCACCTGGCACCTGGCACCAAGACACCCGTACACCACCCATACATTCTTAAAGAAATACCAAAAGAAAGTACCACCAAATCCAAGGATTTAAATATGATTTATATGATTTCTATAATTTATCTATTTATATTTGATATTTGGAAAGACTGTATCGTGACAGGGGGTTGTGTTTATGGATGTGGGTAGGCCTGTGGGTTGCATGCAGGACCAACCACCAGACCTCTCCACTTCGTCTACACTTCGTCTACACTTCGTCTACACCCAGACATTTAGACAGTAAGACATTTAGACGTACACTACATTTCACTGATTAAATCAGGATAAAGCACAATCTATAAGTTCACCAGAAAGCGTTCAAATCACGTGACATTCTGATACTTGTACTATAATGTTTGATTGTACTGTACTGGTACTGGAAGGCCCAGACTGACCTTCACGTGGTGTTCAATAACCAGACCATAGACCTGCTTCACAACATAGCCCCATCGTAGACCATACACACCAGACACAGATTTATGGATATTGAGAAATTGTCATTGATGGATATTGAGACATTGGACATTGACATTGTCATTGAGACATTGAGACATTGGACACTGGACACTGGACACTGGACACTGGACACTGGACACTGGACACTGGACACTGGACACTGGACACATTGACATTGGACATGGAGGAACTGGGAGTGGTGCTTCCAGGGTTCATTGACTGATTCCGTGAGACCAGCACTAGCCTCATTTCTCCAATCAGGCTAATCACCAGTATATGGTTCTGGTGCATTGTCCAGCCCGTCATGCTCGAGTCATTGTTCTTGGATCATCATCAATTTGTCCCATCGCTTGGTTTGTCCTGGTGTTTTGTCCTGGTTTGTCCTGGTTTGTCCTGGTTTGTCCTGGTTTGTCCTGGTTTGTCCTGGTTTGTTCTGGTGTGTTCTGACAATCATGCTGGAACCGACCAGAATGCTAGCAAAGTCAATAGACAGTGATGGCTTGGTACTGGAGTCAACCATTGAGCCTAGCACTGGCTCACATCATCCATCTGTCTCCATTATCTTAGTTCCAGTCCAATCAACTTTCGTAATTCTGCCATCAATCAGTACTAAAGAGTCCTGGGCACATGGACTTGGTCCTGATCAGACTCATTTTCTGAACAGACTCAGTTTCTGATCAGACTCAGTTTCTGATGAGATTCGGTTTCTTACCAGACTCATTTTCTGATCAGATTCGTTCCTGATCAGATTCGTTCCTGATCAGATTCGTTCCTGATCAGATTCGTCCCTGATCCATTGACTTGAACCATCACTTGTCCTTGGTTTGACTCGTTCTGGAGTTGCTTACTCCGTCTTTTTCTTCATCGTCTTTTTCTTTACCGTCTTGGCAGGCATCTTGGCATAAGACTCATAGCCAATCCCCCCAAACACCATGGCCACGCCGAGCCACTGGGTGCGCTCCAAATGGTGGCCAAACAACACCACACTCAAAATCATGGAGATCATCTTCCGGGTGACGGTGGCCGTGACCAAAATCAAGGAGTCAAACTTCTCGAGAATGATAAACACAAACACTTGTCCCACGGAGCCAAACAACGCAAACAACAACACGTCCATCACCACCGCCGGGTACTGCGCCACGAACGCCACGGTATACTGGAGCTCGGACTCGTAGTGCACCGCCAAAAGGTACAGCGCGGTCATGGCAAACACCATCATGTTCAACACACACATGAGACTGGCGCCGGTGAGTTTCTGCACCGACGCAGGGGCCTTGAAGAGCTGGTCCTGCGTGGAGTTGGTGTAGCCGTCCAAGAGCATGGACGCAAGCAACTGCGCCAAGCCAAGCACCGTGTTGCCGTCATTGAGCGAGTCCCGGTACTTGCCGCCCGATTTGGAGAGCGTGAACACCACCACGCCGCCCGTCACCAAAATTGCAACCACATATTTATAGGGGGGAAACCGCGTGCGGTAGAGCACAAAATGCACCAACATCACGGGCAACAATTTGCACGATTTGGCCAAGAGGTACGCCAAGTAGTCCACGTGTTTCAACGATAAGTAGCCCACGGGCGACGAGATGCTGGAGGCCAAAGCAATCACCACAAACGCCCGGAGAAACGTGCGCTTGTTGTCCTCGGTGTTTTGCAACACTTTCAAGGGGTTTTGCCGGTGCGCCACCAACGAGTACGCAAGCCCAATGCCGCTGGCGAATAACGCCTGGATACTGTTGACCATGAGCGGGGCCTTGAAGTAAACGGCCTCGTTTTCGACCGACGAGTACGGCTTGGTGTTGATTCGCTCCTGGAGAAGCGACCACGAGAGGAACAGGGCGTAGAGCCCGAGAACGCAGAAAACAAGCGTCAGCGCCTTCTGCATCGTCAAGAATGGGGTCAAGTCACTGGTCTGACGGGTATGAATCTGTGGTACTAACCTGGAACTTTCTGAAACTTGCCTGAAACAGATATGAAACTTTCTGAAACAGATTTGAAGATTCCTGAAACAGATATGAAGATTTCCGAGACTTCCTAAAATGGAATGGAAGAAAGTGGGTGCAACGTGGAGAAACTTGGAGATGGACAGGTGGTGTCGCGCTGGAACTTGGTGCGGCGCACAGCGCACAGCGCACAGCACACAGTGTACAGCCTACGTATACTCATCGTCCTGCATATAGTCTACATTATACGTATACTCATCCTGCATACAGCACTCTTTAAGCCTATAATCAGTTACCAACACTTTTCCAAACAAAAGCATAGTAAAATTGGATTCCCCATTTTTCCACGCATTAACTAATTGATTGTAACGGTGTTTTGTACCGATTTTGGGAAACAAAGTTTGATAAAATGGGCTATATCTCTCCTTTTCTCCATTTTTATGTAATTTTGAGACTCGCATTAATATTTCCATAAGTGGCCCCACTACAAAATCGCCTTGTTATATAATAACACTCGATAAAATCAATTTTTCTATTTTGATTTCTTTTTATTTTTTGGTCCATACTCTTCTTTTTCCTTTTTCGACATATGGGCCCAACACTTATCCAAGCATTTAGGAGCCAGACATTTCTCTCCCGGAATAGTTTTCTGGCCACATCTTTTTTCAACTGGAACTACACTCTTTTTCTCTTTAACTACTTCATCCTCTAAATCCAACTTTCTTATATTTTCTAACCCTTCGTTTAATATAGACTTTTTTAAAGTAGCTAAAGCTTTTTTAGGTGATACCATTTTTAATTGCAATTTAGCGCAATAAAAATTAGCGGTTAGAACCCTGTAAATACTCCCCTTTTAATTTGGTTTATTAGCTACACCTACTTTATATGATTGATCAGAAAGAAATGTATTTATACAACTGATGATCAAATGTCTAATTGAAATAATATATATTATTCTTTGAATTCGTCTTTAATTAGGTATGCTTTAATATTATTAACTGCTTATCTTATACCTTTATTTATTATGATAAAGATACAGCTGCTGATTATATATTAATTTATACATTCTTCTCATCTTTATTTATTATTAGCTATAGCTATATATGAAATATTATGAAATAAGACTGATTACAAGCTACTTTTATCTATAGATTTACAATGGATTTTTTTAGCTATTTCGATAGGTACCAGTTCATTCAGAATCCCCATTAGTAGGACAATCTTATTACCAGGACAATCGTATTACCAGGAGGTATATTGAAATTAGCTAATTATGCTATAATTAGATTAATATTACTACCTCAATGGGACATCTGCCCGTACACAAGGCAAGTGTCGCCCTTTATAACCGTGTAGGCTGCACAAGACCCATCCGAATTTTTAGAAGGTATGGGAAATATCTTTCTGGCGTGTAGGTGTACATGTTCGTGATTGTACGATAAACCTAAAAGTATAAAAATAAACAAATAGTTCATTTTTGATGATCAATGGTTATCACATATTAAGCGGAACCAGAACTAACACACAAACAATAATCGGACTGCAAATAATTGCAATCTAACCAACTATTTCTGTCATAGTTATATTTTTCAATGTCCTCTGTGGTTAAAGGATAAACCTTGGGGGCAATAGATGTACAAGAATCACCTTTCTTGACTTTGTACTTATAGCAACTACCATCGGAATTTTTAGATGGTCGAAAGTCGGGTAAATTACCAACACTTTTGCCAACAAATTGATTGACTAGTAGCTTACTAAAATCAAGCTTAGGGTTATATCCTTGTAAAGACTCCCCATTTACTTTGGCAGTGTTGGCAACGTTCTCTCCACTTTTAACCAAGAGATCGTCGCAATGGCCGGCTTCTGAATCATTAGAAATCGGTTTTCGTTTTGTAGAGCAAACTACTTATCGTCATTCGCTACGTTCTTCATCGATACGAGAACCAAGAGATCCGTAGTTGAAAGTTTTAAAGAAAACTTGGTTGAATAATTATAAAAAATGTTTTTTTGGTAGTTCTAAATCCTAAAGAATGTGGTTTCTTTCACCTACGGAAACCTTACAACGACTTTTACTTCCTCTAAATCACCAAGTTTGAATAACTTTGAAATTCAAAAAGAGTCGCCTCTAAATAAATCTCTCCAAAATTCTCACTAAGCCATTCTTCGGTAGTACCGACGGGCGGTGTGTACAAAGGGCAGGGACGTAATCAACGCAAGTTAATGACTTACGCTTACTAGGAATTCCTCGTTCAAAAGCAAGAATTTCAATGCTTTATCCACATCACGACGGCCTTAGAGCCTTAATAAGCATTCTAGGCTTTTCCTTTACTCCATAGTCCGACAGCTTTTTGGCTTTTTGTGCATCGGAAAATCAGGTGCTTTTAGTAGTCTCAGACATTTTGTACTTTTTTTCTACTTTGCTCTATCAACTAGAGGCTGTTAACCTTGGAGACCTGCTGCGGATATGAGTACGACTTGGCATGGATAGATGTGAATTTTCAAGGATTGTAACAAGTGCACTGAGCCACAAACGAGTCGTGACTATTTCATTCCCAAACCTTCTCTCTGGTTAATCTATTTCCAAGGTTCTTGAATGTTATAAAAAAAAAATGACAAGTGTTTCCAGAACTTATTCCAATGTCTTGACATTCTTTACGTTACCGTTTCCATATCCAAGTCTGGAATAAAACAAGCTCTGGGAAAAACAAGTTTCCCTTTCCCTCCCTAAAACAAAAAATCGTTTTATTAACAGCTATGCTTGGAGGTTAGGATCGACTTACCCATATTCTATACTCTACTATACTACTGTACTATACTACTCTATATTCTGAACTATATTCTATACAGACTATACTGTAATCCACTACATATCAATACTAGAGACCAGATACTAGAACTGACTATACTATACTCTTCTATATACTATAATTTTCTATATACTATACTACTGTACTCTACTCTACTACTATACTATACTATACTAGTATGTACTTTGACTATACCAGTAAGTATTCTATACTACTCTACTACTCTAGTTCTTTACTATTCTATACTATAGTAGTAAATATTCTATACTGTACAGCTCTACTATATACTACACTAGTATATACTACTCTACTCTACTATACTCTACTATACTATATATAACTTGTATCTATTAGATCTTGAAACTAACTTGGAGCCAAGAGCTAGAGAGTTTTGGAAAGTCTATTATATATCGCTGGCTAAAAAACCTTTCGAATTGGTAAAGAAAAAGGGTCGAAATCTCACTTATATTCATTTAATTATACAGTCTCTTTTTTTTTCTCCATCCACTTCCCATATATCTTCATCATTTGTTTTTATAAATTACTCTCTTTTTACTAAGACATCTAATACCTTTGAATTGGAGCCTAACACATGGGAAAAGGAGTGGACATCCACATTCCGCTTGTCCTGCACACAGACACTGATCTGGTCACCCTTTCAAATAGTCAAACCTCTTACACTGACACTATTAAATATTCATCACTAAAATGTATCGCTAGAATTTCCCTTGGAGCCTAGGCCCTTCCGAAAATTCCAAAAAAACCTCCCTTCTTCTTATCGCTTTGCTCAGAAGTACTGCTCGTGCTGGCTGGTGCACTCACACTCCGCTCCGCCCCGTCACTGTAGCCAATATAATTGAAGGCCACGTCAAACAACACTGCTTTGCACAAAACAGGGTCGATGGCGGCGGAGGAGTCGAAGTTGGCGATTTTGTGGAGACCCTCAAGTGCAGGAAACTGGTGGATGTTCTCGGAGACATAGACGGCTTTCCCACTGGCCCGTTGCAACTCGGCCAACGTGTGGATCTGGGAAAGACGCTTCGTGGCAATGTCTTTGAGCTGCTGCACGTCCTTGGTGCTGGTGACTCCATAGGGGAAGTCCTGCAGAGAAAACTCGTCCTCAAGCAGCTTCACCACCTTCTCCACATGGAGATACACCTTAAGGGCTTCCGGGAACTGGCTGGCGGCAGCATAGGAGTTTGCAATGGTCATGGCCTTTTTGGCAGAGAACACCTTGGCCATCTGGTCCAACGCCTGCGATAAGTCCTCGTCGTTATACACCCCGGGCAACTCCGAGAGCTCCTCGATGGTGCCGACGATCGAAGAGTAAAGCTTCAACACATCCTTATTGGTGCTGAGCACCTTGGCCACGCCGCTCGAACCGGAGCCCGAACCCGAGCCCGAACCGGAGCCCGAGCCCGAACCCGAGACCAAGTGCTCGATGAGCAAGAGGTCTCTCTTGACCCGAGTAAAGAGCATGTTGTACTTGAGGTAGGTCAAAACAATGGCGCCATGCTGGGTCTTCTCTGCATCGTCCTGGTCGTAGTTCTTGGCCAAGTCCGAGGCGTGCATGTCCACCAAAGCAGACCATTGCGAGTAGATGGAGTCGTAGTCGATGGACACCCCACTGCTCTGCCAGTCGAGCTTCTGCAACACAAAAAGCCGCTGGGCCAACTCGTCGTTGTAGAGGTGGGCCGAGTGCTGGCGCCACGTGATGTCCTTGGGCACGAGATCCTCGGAGACGGCCTTGAAGAAGTCCGGGTCGAACGATTGGATGAGCTCCACCGCCGGCGCCAACCACGCAATGGTATTATCCCGACAATGGGTCCGGGAGATGGTGCGTAAGTCCGTGGTGGCTTCATGGGCCAGATGTTGCGATAACGCCAAGCCCAACGATGGATCCACCAACGTACTGAACAACTCGTCGGCCAAAACCACCCCGAACCGGCCCTCGGACTCCTCGGCGTCCTGCACACCCCGGCATAGCGTCTCCAACCCACACCGGGCTATCGACAAGGCGTAAATGGCCAGCAGCCAGTGTTTCTTGTGCACGGCGTACACCCCGGTTATGAGCGCCGCGTACACGTAGAACTCAAGCTTCACCCCGCCGTTTTTCTCCCCACAAACAACAGTCACCAACTTCTGGCACGTGCCCACCGCCTTCTTCAACTTGCTGCCCATCAACTTCCTGTATGGCGCCATCCGCTCTCCACTCACCTCAAGTAAGCTTTTGATCTCCAACGAATGCACCGTATCTCTCTCAGCAACAAGGAGAAGCACGAGGGCGTTGCGGGAATCGGCAGAGTACAGCGCCGGCGAAATCAGCGACGTTTTCTCGTTTTCGCGGTAATTCTGCGTGTCTCTGGTGACGAGATTCAAGTCGTGACGTAACTTGAGCAATGCCTTGTTCAACCTGCGCCTGTGCTTGCGGAAATCCTCGTAGTTGGTGAGGTATGCGCTTAGCCGGTCGCCGAACGTGACGCCGAGGGGGCTGAACGTGTGTCCTTGGGAGCTGGACATGGTGAGGTGGGGGGGAGGAGAATTTGGTGGTTTGGTATGGTGATTTGGTGAGAAGCTAAGGTTGTTTTTTTCAACCAAAACACCCGTACACCAGGGTATGAAGTGGCAGTTCTCCCCCAAAAAAATATAGCTAGACCAAAATTTGTATATATTTAGAGTAGTAGAGGGGAATGAATAGAGGGGGACGATGGGGTTGGGGGATTGGGGTCTGGTTTTCGGTTTGGTTGATTTCCGGGGTCTGGTTACGAGCCCGGACTATTGTGCGGCCGGAACTCACCTGCTCCACTGCTCCAAAACCACACTCGGTCATGATTTCGGGCCCGAAAAAACTCCATTGTGATGTCCGGAATTCCAGCATCCCAGAAAACTAATTTTTTAGTCTCAAAGTGGTAAAAATCATGTGTTTGCGTTGGGCCTTTTTCCGCTGAGGTAGCGTGGTGTACGGGTGCAGGCCGCGTATACCGGCCAATTCCAATTCCAATTCCAATCCCGAGGGTGTTCTTATAGATAGTTCATAGGTATATGAGAAATCATGTAGATTAAATTATGGGACAGATTTGGGATTAGAGATTGGATAGATTGGACAGATTAGAGATTGGACAAATTGGACAGATTAGACAGATCAGACAAATTGGACAAATTGGACAGATTAGATAGATTGGACAAATTGGGTGAATTAGACAGATTAGATAAATTGGACAAATTAGACAAATTGGGTGAATTAGACAGATGAGATAGATTGGACAGATTAGACAGATTGGAGATTGGACAAATTGGACAGGTTAGAGAGATTAGACAAATTGGGCAGGTTAGACAGGTTAGACAGATTGGGCAAATTGGGCGAATTGGACAGATTAGACAAATTCAACAGATTAGAGAGATTAGACAAATTAGACAAATTGGGTGATTTTGACAGATGAGATAGATTGGACAGATTAGACAGATTAGACAAATTAGACAAATTAGCCAAATCAGACAAGTTAGACAGAGTAGAGATTGGACAGATTAGAGAGGTTAGACAGATTAGAGATTGGACAGATTGGACAAATTGGACAAATTGCACATATTAGACAAATTAAACAGGTTAGACAAATTGGACAGATTGAAGATTAGACAAATTAGACAGACCAGACAGATTAGACAAAATAGACAAATCAGACAAATTAGACAGATTAGAGATTAGACAGATTAGAAAGATTAGACAGATTAGACAGCTTAAACTAGATTCATAAAAAAGGTATGTTTTTTCGTATGAAGAATTATTCTTCAATGAATAAAACAAGTATTTAAAAAGAAAAAATTGCCCTATTCGTAGTAGTCTATATGCAGGAATACACAAGAAAGTACCCGAATATAACCCCAAAGCAGAACTCAAAAACCCTGTATATATCCCCCACCCTGTAAACCCCTCCCTAATACCGTATCATCAGAAAAAAAATAACAAAATTAAGCTTTTGCTTGTTTCCGTCTTTGTATGTCCAGACCCGTACATCCCGCCGATATCAAAGGTCGCGTTCGCACAGTGCACTTTCCAATGGACCAACTACTCGCCGGAACCGTCGATCTCTACGCCGAGTTTGGCGTGGCTGCAAATGCAGGCGAGGCCGAGATCAGCCGGCAGTACCGGAAATTGGCGCTCCGGTTCCACCCCGATAAGGATCTGTCTGCAGGAGCGCAGGCCAAGTTCCACCTCCACCAAGCCATCTATGCAGTCCTCACGCTGCCGGAGCTCCGACGTCAATATGACGAAATGGTGGCATTGAAGAACACAAAGGGGCTGGCCGGTTTGGGGGGACTGGAGGGTTTGGCCCGGGTGGCGGCGTTCCGGGAGAAACTCCGAGCCCAGGAACGGGCGCCGATGCTGCGGACTGCACACAAGGCCCCTTCAACGCTGCCTTCTTCAACGCTGGCTCTGGCCCTGGCTCTGATTCTGGCTCTAGCATCCAAAGGCACCATGCTCCGGCGAAACCTCCAGCACCTGCTCCAGGCTCAGGGCGGGTATAAAGGTACCAGGGACCTATGTGTGCCTGTATACATGGCGCTGTTCCTGCACAAAGCGGTGCTGGTGTACTGGAAACAGAGACCCGAAGCAGATGCCCAAATCAGTCCGCCAGTTTTGGCGCAAATCATGGCCATTTTCGGGCCGGTCGTCGAGTGTCAAGTTTTTGGGTCCACCGAAAACGGTCCCCAAAATTATTGCAAAGGTTCAGTCCAGTTTGAGCGCTCCGAAGATGCACACAGAGCTTTAAAACACGATTACGCCCGGTCCAGCACTTTATGGCGCACCACCGTGGTCCGGAAACAAGCCAGTTTATTAAGGCGTGTGGAAATCATAAAAGAACCCGTGGATGACATTTTGGAAATGGCCAGTGGAATCGAGAATTGAGAAACGGTGTTATATGCAGGATAATGCGGTATATGCAGGATCCAGTGCTTAGAATAACCTTAAACCAATGGTTAAAGATCCACAATCAAGTCAAGACATTGATGGAGTCAAGAAATTGACGAACTCCAGAAATGATGAACTCCAGAAATTGATGAAGTCAAGAAATTGACGAACTCCAGAAATTGATGAAGTCAAGAAATTGACGAACTCCAGAAATTGATGAACTCCAGAAATGATGAACTCCAGAAATTGATGAAGTCAGTAATGGCTGCAACTAGTATGGAGTGGCAGATGTGTTTGTTGAAGTTGATGAATCTCCAGGGCCACAGCTGGTGTTTTGGTACCAAGACGGGTTTCTTGGACATCAACAGGCCTTGAGTTTCCGGCCCTGGTGATTTTGGCCAAGACATCATTTCTATTGTGGACCAGTTGAAATTCTGGACACGTTGAAATGCTGAACACGTCGAAAGGCTGGACCCGAATCATTGTGGAATCTTTAAAAGTCAACATCACACGGTGTAGTCTTAAATTCAGAGAGAAAACCGGATTGGATCATTTAAAAACTACTCTACTCTCTGGACGGGAGTTTCGTCTGTTGGATGCAGTACGAGCCCCAGTATATCATCACAGTCCAGTATCGAGTAGTAAGGAAGTAAAGGTATGGAGTATTCCGAGGTCCAGAGTTTATGGGAATTTCTTGATATTGAATATGGATATGGGATTCCTAAAGTGGAACTGTTGATAGTAGACCTGGTATGGTAGTGCCGTACTGCATACAAGCTGATACACGTTGAAATGCTGAACAAGTCGAAAAAAAAAAAAAGGTCGGATTTCTCTATGATCTGGTATCCCGTTCCATTTATCAATGCCCGTTCCATTTATCAATGCCCAGCGGTCATGATGGTTTTTAACAATATAGTCTTGCTATATCTTTGTGGGATGTAGTATACAATCAACGAGTTCTATGTGTCATGTTTTTTCCCATACATTTTTCTATTTTATTTTAAAACAAAAAGGTTACCATTCTAATGATTTACTTACCTTACTTATTTCCATAGATATTTTAGACTTATTTTGCTTTTTGTTAGGAATTAAATTATGAGCACTAGTATGCAGTACGCAGTGGCTCTAGATCCTAATCTACTGTATGAAATAATGATAAAGTTGATCCTATAAATAATACAAATAAAGCATCTCCCATTCTATTTAATAATATAGCTGATAATGCTGCTTTCATAGCTGCTAAACGTGTATGTCAGAATGAAATTAATAAATAAGATATAACTCCCACAAATTCTCACTAATGATAATCATCACAATTACTAAATAGTCATAAATAAAACAAAAGCACTTAATATTATATAAAAACGATTACGATTTGGATCATATTTCATATAATCTATAGCATAAAATAAAACGGCCATAGATACAATACCTACTGGTACCATAACTATCATAGATAATGGATCTAATAAGATTCCATAATTTATGTATAGTTTCTTCATATATAAATGTTAAAAAATTCATTATAAAATATTAGTAAGTTTACCTCTCAATCTATAATATGATACTAATAAACTTAATCCTATAGCTGATTCTGCTCCTGCTAAAATTATTATAAATAAAGCAAATATAGTAGCTTGATTATTTTAACTGTAACTGTTGATAACAATATTTCTATTGCTATTAATAATGTTATTATATTATTTTGACTTATATAAAATGTTAATAAAGTTGTTCAAATAGCAATCATTTTATTTCTTTTTTTTGTAATATTATATTACCTTAATTCTATTATAAGATTAATTTAATGTATATAATGTATATATGAATATTTGTGCATCTAATATATATATTAAAGATGGTAATAATATAGCTATAGCAAATAATAAAGGAAGAAATATAATTCAACACATATTTATTAATTTATCATATCTTACTCTAGGTAATGTAGCTCTTACTCAAATATAAGGAAATGCAAATACGTTAGCTTTTAAACCTAATATTATACCTGTACCACCACCAAAAAATAATATTACAGTTAATGTTGATAAAAATAAGATAGAAGCATATTCTGATAAAAAGAAGAAAACAAAGATTGAAGATGAATATTCTGTCATATGACCTGAAACTAATTCTGATTCTGCTTCTACATTATCAAATGGAGGTCTAGCACAATCAAGTATTCAAGTTCCCTTGATAGTACACCAACTACCATTTAGTCGATGAACAGCATACCTATAATTTATAGATACGTGGCTGCAGATTGTCTATTTCCTTTCGTACATCTATTTCGATATTACTATACCACGAGTCATTACCTGTGCCATAAATGTATTACCACCCCCTGGTATATGCCAAGAGGAACTATATTTACTTAGTTGAAATAGCTTTAAGACGGTCCCGCAATTTGATAGTTTTTAGCAAAAGGTTCACTTTCACTTCGTATATTATAGAAGAATATCCTTTGGCCTAATATAACCACAGCTAATAAAACAGATCTAAACATTAATAAGAATTCTAATATTTGTAACATTTATCTTGTTATAGCTATAGCCCCTACAACTGAGAATATTAATATTAAACCTGTTATTATTAATAACATTGCATATTCAGTATATAATTGTTTTCCTACATCTATTAATTCATTATAGGTATCATTGAATTCCATTATTATTCCATTATAATCAAGGGAACTTGAATACTATGCGCCGAGCAATCTACAGTAGTACTCTTACGACCCAGCCAGTCGGGTAACCATTCGGGCTCCCCGTCCGGCCAGAAAGTATATAAGAACTAACAGGTTCGCCATGTTAGATGACTCCCGAGAGGAATCTCTCTAGGTGCATTATAGTATACGAATACACAAATTGATATGACTTTATATTTAATATAGTCCACGAACCTGTTAAGTTCTAACATTAGGTAAGTTATATCTTCTAGTTCAATGGGTAGAACATTACTCTTCCAAAGTAATTATTTGGGTTCGTCCCAAGGAGAAAAGATATTTAAATTTGGATCTAATCAATATACATATAATTATACATGGAGGTAATTGAATGATAATACCAATGACAGTACTAGCTACTTTTTTTTTTTTAGGATATTATAGAGAGAATTCCATTTAAATATACGTTTACCACATACAAATACATTTATAGAAACTGAACATGAAGGTGGAATCTTTTAGAGTTCGTAGGTTTTTTGGGGGACGA
>NLAM01001025.1:62500-65605 GCA_002370325.1 Metschnikowia hawaiiensis
TTCAATAAGTTGGTCAAATTCCCCTTCTTGTTCATGCCCTGAAATATTCCCGGTAAACCAGGGAATTGCAAATGTGGAGTGTTCTCAGTTCGCACAGTTCGCACAATTTGCACCCAATGCGAAAGCACAGCAAAAGACAGAAAAAACAGAAAAAGACAATTCCTGGACCCAAACAAAATGGCAATTCAATGCTGGCCAAATGTCTTGATGGAAGGGAGGGTTGGCTTCTTTGGGCTTTTTGATATGTCAAAAACCTGGGATTTTAAAAGACACTTCTGGACAGTTAGACTAGACAGTTAGACAATTAAACAATTAGATAGTAGACAATTAGACAATTAGACAATTAGACAATTAGACAATTAGACAATTAGACACTTAGCCATTAAGACGCTTAGACACTTAGACACTTGGAAGATTAACCAATTAGACAATTAGACAATTAGACAATTAGACAATTAGACAATTAGACTAGACTGTTGGACTGTTGGACATAGACTGTTGGACGGTTGGACATAGACTGTTGGACTAGACAGTTACACTGTTGGACAGTAGACAACTAGACTAGACAATTAGACTAGACAATTAGACAATTAGAAAATTAGGCAATTAGACAGTTCTGGACAATTGAACAGTTCTGGATAATTAGACAGTTGGACAATTAGAAAATTAGACAATTAGACAGTTAGACAATTAGACTAGAGTGTTGGACAATCTGACATCTGGCATCTGCCAAACTAGAAGGTCTATTGGTTACATTCAGAATCCCTATTTATTCGACCTTTTATTCAATTAGTTTATGGTTTGGATTAATTTGCAAAGCCTGGAACGTCTGCATCAGTTGCAACCTCAAAAATGTACACTGGGTCCATCAGAAAGCCATCAGGACAATCAGAATCCAGGACAGTACAATCTAAAACAGTCTGATCCGAGGACAACCAGAAGTCCCAAATGTACAGTCTGATCCGAGGAAAGTCCGATCCGAGGACAGTCCGATCCGGACAGTCTGATCCGGACAGTCTGATCCGAACAGTCTGATCCGAGATTGATGGTACAACCTGGAAGAGCCGACGTGGCCCACGCGCCGAAGTCTATTCGTGTCTAGCTCAGTTCAAGTAGAAGTACACGCCGGCAAGAAGAGCAAGCACGGCGGCAGCAATCAAAGGAAAAGGCAAGCCGCCAACCTCTGCGGACGAACCGCCCGACGTCACGCCCGACGTCTCCACCGTGACGCCGCCCTCAAGCTTGCCGAGCAACAAGCCCTTCAAAATGTCGTGGGCATCGTCCGAGTGGCCAATGTCGTTGAACGCCTCCGTGGCGTCCTCGCCTGCACAGTCCACAATCACCTCCTCCCCGCCAGGGTGTTCGTCAAGATAAGCGCTGACGTCGTACACCTGGCCGTTGTACACAAGCCACAAGTCGTCGGGCTGGGTGTGTTTCTTGACCTCGTCCATAGTGAACGTTTTGATTTCGGCCGGGGCCTTTTCGGTAATTTCAGACATTTGGTGAAGAAGGTGGTGGAGAAAAAGGAAGAGAAAAGAGGGTGTAGTTTTGGTTTTGGTTGGAACGAGACGTGGATGCGACGCTGCGCGCTGTGTGCAGTGCCCAATCAAAGTTATGCGAATGGTCAGAGACTGCGCGCCGCGGGGCCGGTTTTGGGTAAAAAAACCTGGGTTTTGCAGGAAAACGGCCGCGTCGCCGCTCCTTTTTGGGCCTTCATTATGACCAGGTCTCGGGATCAAATCGTGCATTTCGATCACAGCCCTGATAAGTTTTTTTTTTTTACACCAATAGTTTTTTTATACACCAATAGCTTTTATTGGTAGTTTTTATTTATACAATCGATTTATACGATCGATTTATACGGCTTGTTTTTGTAGGCTGATTCTGGCTGGAGTGATTTGGTTGGCGCACGCCGCAGTGGCCGGAACTCGGAAGCTACAGGAGTCTATGGGTGCTTCAAGGGACATTTTCCGGTGTTAATGGGTTCGTTGTGATGGCCGGAAATCCAGGATTCCAGAGAACTAAAATTTACCAAATTTGGAGGTGGAAAAGGGGTGTTTGCGTGGGGGCCTTTTTCTGCTGACCTTGTCTGGTGCACGGGTCTTTCGCCATATCACCGCACAGACTTCCGAGGTTTGCACCCATTCCACCGGAACTGCTCCAAAACCACACCAAAAAAAAAAAAAAAAACTACTCCTCGAAACTGCTCCTCCAAAATACTCCACTAAAGTAACTCTAACTATTCCAATTACTACTTTCTCTAATCCAGACCACTTTTCCTCTTTTCCATTTCCTCTTTTGGTCCTGCATACTTCACCAAATCTCTATCTAACCCGCGTTTTCTGCTGCGAAAGCATGTGCTAAAATAAAATGTGCACTGTAGGATAGAGAATGTGGAGCACGTGACAATTAAGGTGCACGTGACAATATGGTACACGTGACAAAATGGTACACGTGACAATTAAAGAGCACGTGACAATCAAGGTGCACGTGACAATATGTAGCACGTGACAATGACGTATTACTTCAACCACCGGATCTTAGAAGCGTGTTACTGTTTCGAAGACGTTCACTGTTTCGAAGACAATGCGTGAAGTTCTTGTAAAGCAGCATATTAATTTTTTACTGCAACTTCGAAAGTACCATGACATTTGACCCCATGGACCGGGGCGGTGCTTATATGCACTACTACCATGGTACACCGAACGATATCATGGTACCAACGATATCTTGGTCTTTATACATCTTAGGGTGTACTGGTCTATCTTAGGGTGTACTGGACTAAACCCATTCTTAAGCTTTCAAATCTAAAGACGGGTGAGAATGGTTCTTGAGAGTCAATCCCCTCTTTCTGGAAGTTCCCACCCCAAGTCTTGCCCACCCAAGTCTTGCCCACCACAAATTTTGCTTATATACTTGCTTCTCCTTTAGTGAATACCCATTTGGAACCTATTGGTTTCTTTTGAAACCTATTGGTTTCTTCTTTGGTTTCTTCTTTGGTTTACAGGTAAGGTCTATATAATTCAGTAATGTGGCTGGATCAACTAATCACTATCACTAACATAGTCTGATTCCTCCAAAGGCTTTTCGTCGTCACTGACGTTG
>NLAM01001026.1:0-23601 GCA_002370325.1 Metschnikowia hawaiiensis
TCGTCTGGCAGGACACCTTCGGTATCCCCATGGAAAGAAACGGAGCTACCCAATTGCTTTGCACGCTCGTAAATGCATACATCAGGCATATTAAGCTTGGTTTTCAAGTCATCAATCAGATCGCAAGTCTTCTTCTTCGTTTGACTGGCCTTCTCGGATTTTTTCTCCAGCTCTTCAACGTACTCCAAAATACACAGATCTGGCACTTTCTCCAAAGACCCCAAAAAAAAGCCGCAGTCGTCTGGCAGGACACCTTCGGTATCCCCATGGAAAGAAACGGAGCTACCCAATTGCTTTGCACGCTCGTATATGCATACATCAGGCATATTAAGCTTGGTTTTCAAGTCATCAATCAGATCGCAATTCTCCTTCTTCAATAAACTGCCGCTCTCTTCTTTTTCATCAGCACGCTTAGCAAGGTTGTTGTGTCCGTTCAAAGGGTACGATGCCACGGAGGAAGCAAAAAGAGCAATGGCCAAAGTAGCCAAGTTGAAGTTTGATAAAATCATGATCCACTTGTGTTTGTTGATTTAGAAAAAACTCATGGCACACCGTGGTCTTTATATAGTATTCCCGGAGGCGTGGTAGGGAGGCGAAGTCATGGTGGTTGCAGTAAAAAGGTTGGATAGGTTAAGACGGCGCGGTCTCCCCTAACAATGGGCCTACGGCCTGCAGGCATGCGAATTAAAGCCCCGTCAACGTCGCACTTTCTTTTACATTTCTTTTTTTGCCCACGCGAAAATGTGCACTTAGCCGTGCTACTGAGAGCACTGCCACCATTAGACTTTGTCACTAGAAAAAAAATCCCAAACACTTCCAAACACTTTCAAACAATCCTGAAACAATCCTGAAACAATCCTGAAACACTTTAAAACTTTTTTAAACGATCCTCGAATCTCATGATTTAACCACCCTGAAACAAATCGATTACTAATCAGCCTAGCGTCCCATAATTTCCATGCATGAACATAATGAGCGCGGCTGGTTTCTTTTCTTCGAATTCGCATTGTTGAATCACTCAACTCAATCACTCAACTCTGTCACTCACGTGACTCTCAATGCTCACGATGTCCATCCACTAAAAGTTGAAGGTGCTTCAAAACCCATTTTCATTATGTAGCTCCTGCTTATAAATCAAGTGACAGAAGGTTCCCAATTTTTTTGCAAATAAAGGTTTGGGAATTTCCATGTGTGGCTGATTCTGTGGTGGATAGATTAACTTCGCGGAGAGTACTCATTTCACGACTATGCTTCTATAGCACTACTGATTCGGCCTACTAAAAACTTGTAGATTATTTACTGCAAAATAGCCGAACCCAAAATCATTTTTTTTTTTATTTTAAAAAAAAATAATCTCCCTACATGCTGAACAATGGACCCAGAAAAGTAAGGTGATTTGGACTTTCTTGGCACTGGGCCTGCATATACGCCCTCTTCCATTCATGACTAGACTGCGCATCAGATAATTCAGCCCCAGCCTGCATACAATGGAAATTTAGGTTTTTAAGTTCAAAAACTATACATGACCCTGGGCAGACCCTTCGGTCATTCTTATACTGAACGGCGATGTATGCCGGACAAGACAAAAAAAACAAAATTCCCCCAAATCGTTTTTTTTTTTAAAGATTCCTAAAGATTTCAAAAAAAAAAAAAAAGATCCAAAGTACTGCGCCTCAAGTCCAAAATCGCACTTACGCTCATATTCTCAGTCTAAACTATACACACCAAAACCCACTCGCCCAGCCGTTTAAAATGCACTTTTCTTTGAAAAAAAGTCGAAATTATGGTCTTGTTCATGTACAGTATTTCAAAATTGAAAAAGAATTTTTTTTCTCTAAATATCAAAATTTTTATACTCCATACTCATTTGGTTGCACTCTTGTTGTATTAGAGTATGTAAAATGTATTTTGGGAGATCCCCTACTCTTTTGAATCAGTTGGAACGAATGTAACTGGTTTTCAAAAATTTTCAAGATTTTATGGATTTTTGTTTCCTCTCGGTTTTTTTTTTTTGTAAGACTGGGAATGGTCAATCGAGCTGACCATACCGGAAGTCATAGATCGTCTCCAGTAGTCATATAGCAATTTAGGTACTGCATATAGCATTGCAAAACCTCATCTAGTCACTTTAGAACTCCTTTCTTCGAACCTCCCTTGTTATATCTCCTTTTTGGGAATACTTTTCCGCAGAGTCCTCTTGGAAAGTCAACTCTGGATCCTATTTCCTTGGAACCAGCACCCTGAGCCATGCGAGGAGTGTATATAAGACGTCTATTCCACAGTACGGGTGGTTTATGTTTATATTGAACGGTGATTCATAATAGTTTCGAGGGAGGAACTGTTTTCCAATTGGTCTAAAATACTCTAAAAAATCTATAGTCAGTTACCTCCTCAGCTATTTGTACTTTAGCTTCTCTTCAAACTCATACTAGGAAATCGCCATTTCGGCTTCCCAAACTGAACTCATTTTCTGCTGATATTCTGGAATGGGAAGCGACCATCGCCTCTTATATATATCCTCATCTTGAAAATACCGAGTTAAACGAGTATCATCTTGCTAATAACTGTCTAATACTATCTTTGACGTAAGAATGCCTAATGAATTTTCGCCGGAGCTTCTTCCTGCATGTAATGGTATGTATATGCAGTGCGTGTTATACCCAAAGAGTCTTCAACGTTCAACCCTTGAAGCCCTACAAAATGTAGAGTTGGACTGGATGGTTTAGAGCAGCCGCCAATCTCGTTTTAAGCATACGTGACCAGAAGATTAATTGGTTCAGTGTTCAGAAAGTGTTTTGTCCCCAAAGTTTTTTATATGGAACTAGAATGAACTTCTGTGGTTCTAGTAACGTGCGCTTTTGCCATGAACAAGTACTAAAAAAAAAGACTGCTTGGTCGCAGATCCATCGCCAAATTTAGGCCTCCGGGAAACATCAGTACCGGATGTTCGGCCGTTCTGGGGTTAGCTGTTGATTTATGCACAGCGTATTCCTGCTTCGCCAGTTTAGCTACTGGTCTAATTGTCTGGCTGGGGGTCCATTAAGCTATTTGGCCAGTATCTAATGACCGGGTTCATCTTCGTAGAGTCTATTACTTTATTTTAACGTCTGTCCACCAGTCCATATCTGTCTAAATTCTGTCCATCTGGCTAAATTCTGGCTAATTTCCTTCTAAAGTCCTGCTTTTTTTTCCAATCTACCTGATGCTCAGTGTCCAATTTCCAATGCCTACTGTCACTTTAACGTCTGTCAATGTCACTTTAATGTCTGTCAATGTCTTTCAATGTCTGTCTACTGTCTGTCTACTGTCTCTCTACTGTCTGTCTACTGTCTGTCTAATCTCTATCTAATGACTATAGCTCGAGCTGGGGCCTTTAACAGGACTAGGTCCATTCTCAAAAATTCTGTTTCTCGACCGGAAAACGTCAACACCTGACCACCACAAATAATTCAATCCATGGCAAAAAGACAACTCGATGAAGAGCAGGTGGAGCTGACAATATGCAGTACATCCACTATTCTTCAGATCCACGCTAAAACTAAAGCCCTTTTTCGAGCTCTCTTTTCAAATCTTTTCCATTCTCGTTCTCGGCTTTAACATTGTATAGCTCTGCTGACTGTAAGTGCCCCGGTGTGCACATGGGGATGTGCCATAGATCAACCAGCCATAGTATATACAGACAAACGGAGAAGCAGGACGAATAAAAACAGCTCCGAAAAAAATGGCGGTGTAGGAGCCGTTTAGGTTTTTCCTCTGGAAATTTTTTTGGCCCCACCATTTAAAATGGCCGAGGAAGCCAAATGGCCAAGGTCCAATCTTACCAAAGACCTTTTCTGGAGCCACCCATGGACCATTTCCTGAGCCGTTCTGACCAAAATACAAAACCAGTTGATCCAGAAAGGACACTTTCTTACCTGGACATTACGGTCGCTATAAATTCTGACTCTTCAAGTGTCCTCGTTTTTCCGGTGTATTCACCACAGCAGTACATCTTTCAGACCTTAACGATGAGCTTTCAGTTGGTAGTCGACATACTTAAAGTGGGGTATTAAAAGATAGACCCGTGCACCCCCAAGGACAAGACTTGTGGAAAAAGGAAAAAAGATTTCCCCTCTTTGAATCCTCGTGGAGAAACTCGTACTTGGGGCACGCAAGTGTGAACTGGTCTAAAAGTGCGTTAAGACCGATGTTGCGTCGAAACTGCACTTTTAAAAAGTGGGGGGTTCACACATCATGTTTCATGTTGGGGTCCTGCATAAATTTAACTGATTTCTAGAATTGCCACATTCTTTGTCTGCATTTGAGATGTTACCGAAATCTTTGATAAGTTCAGTGCGGCTTATGTAATCGTCTCTAGCCCACGAACCACTTCAGCCAGAATTGGCTTTTGACTTGGAGGTAATTTAGACCAGGTTAGCTGAATTAGACGAGCTGGAAAATTCCGTCAATCAACCTCATTTTGTTAACAATGGCCCAACAGTTTTACCGTATTGTTGTGTGCAGTCGCACGAGCCTTTAGTCACGCTAACTAATTGATTGTTAGGTTACATGCAGGAGAAACGAAATGCACTGATTGTGCAGGTTCAACACTTTCGAGACGTGCGCCTGCACATAATCAATTGTCGCAATCAATTCATGCAATCAATTCATGCAAGCTATTAATGGCACCTGCCAAAACCATTGTTAATTTCTTTTCCCCACAAATGAGTGCCCACGTGCATGGAGGGAAGATTAGATGAATCTCACGTTGCATTGACGAAAGTTCCACACAGATTCTTAACTCCTAAATCCGTATGTTTTGAAACTTGCACTGTTTAGGCTAAAACAGTTTCTCAAGAACCCAAGTCTTACAGCTAATAAAGTGAAACACCCTTGAAACCCCTTAAACCCCTTAAACCCCTTTAAACACTCCCGTATTACTTCTAAAATATTCCTAAACAAAATTGAATTCGTATCAGACATTTCAAGACGCACCTCAAACAGACTCCACCTATTCCTGTTTCTAATCACTGCATTATTCGATAACCACCGTTATTTCTCTGAGTTGTGGGGCCGTAATCTCCAAAAAAAAAAAACAATTGCACCCAAAACGGCTCGAAACGGCTCGAAACGGCTCGAAACGACTCGAAACGACTCAACAATGGCATGACTAATAAGCACTTATCGGTTTTCCAATCACCAAATTCACTATAAAAGCCCGGGATTCCTGGCTTTCCATTCTATCTCATCACTATTCAACAATATGAAATTCTCTCTTCTCGCTCTTACTCTTATTCCAGCTGCTTTCGCTGCCCCCTCCATCGATGGCCCTCAACAAGCCAAGCTTGACACTTCGCTTGAAATCGCTTCCAACTTGACCAACGATTTACTCGTGCAAATCGACCAATTGGCCAAAATGAAAGGCTTAACTTTGGAGGATGTGGTGAAATTTCCATCCAATTCGGACTCTTCGCAAGACCATCAACTTCAAAAGCGAAGCGAGGATTTCTGGACTGATTTCGGCTACAAATTCTTGGCTTCTTTGAACGCTGCAGTGGATGCCATTATCAGAATGCACATTGGTTAAATATGCTGAGTGCTGGTCGCTTGGTGTGGTAATAACTAGTACTGCCCTTAGTTTTTTTTTTCAATATATGTTTGTTTTCCTAAATGACAGTTGTACGAGAAATACTTATACAGCCAGTGTGTATTCCTAAGAAGAGCCTGAACAATATTAACCAGATGCCTCGATGCGTTCCCCAATTTTTGGGTCTTTTTAGGGTTTTGGTTAGCGTTTGGTGGTGAAAATTAGCGTAATTTCTCGTAGTTTGGCAGACTGAACAGAGTAAAGGCCTCGCTAAAGTCCAAATAACCGTGTCTACCTCTATAATTTTCAAGCATAGATGATAATATGATACCAAAGAAGTGATAAAATGCATCTTTAAAATGTAGAGTCTTTTCGGCCTTTTTGGTCGGATCCACTGTGTCTGTATCGAGCTTCAATAGTATCTCTGTATCAAACTTCAAGAGTATCTCTATCCTGGGGATGAATTAAAAAAAAATAGCTTGGGTTTTACTGTAGCTGCTGGTGTTGAGCTTAATTTAGGCTTTAGTGACACTCATAGAGATATCAGCTTATTAGGTAATGGTTGGTACTCTGAAACACTGAGATCTACACCCGTACACCACAGATATTTTCCATTTTTCCATAGAAATAACCGGGCTTTCTGAGCCACCAGAACTGGATTTACCGACATTGCAGGTTTAAGTAATATGAAAATTCATTTTGGTTTCCAATAAGTGGACCGCAGATTTAATAAAACGATACTTTTGGGAATAAACTTATAGTATATGCAGTACGCACGGTACTAATACGGGTTTTTCTAAATTTACACCTTGTACCCTTTGAAAAATATCTTTCTAAATCTCTTTAGGATGTTAAATTATTACTTACGTGACTCAAATCACGTGAATACCTCTCCTAAAGCTTCTCGGATCCAAATAAACTCTGCAAACTCCCTATGCCCTCTTTTTACACAGTTCTCTTGAGATTCCATTGCGATTACACGCTCTAAATACTGAAAGCACAGTAAAATTACCGTGAAAAAGTGAAAATTTCTATATTGAGCCCTCCATTACTTTGAAATCCTGAGCTTTAGAGACACTCCAGGATCCACAAATGGTAATCTAGAGACCAGAACAGGATTTCAAGGAATTTTTGGAACATGAAACCGTAGTTTCTCTGGAACATGAATTTGGGAAGGCACAGTCAATTCTTCATTGCCTTACCACTCGAAATACCAATTGAATTGGAACAAAGGGTGCGGCTCAAAGGGAAGAAAGGGTCTTTGTTGGGCAGACTCACGATTCAGACCACAACCAAGGCCGAGAAAGTTCCAAATTACCAATTAAGGGACATAAATTATGGTTTATAACCATAGATATGGAGCTAGGAGAGATGGGCAACTCATTTGAAGGGAAATTGGCTTGGATGGAAGGTTGTTCCTGCATATACCTCAATTTAATCAAGCAAACGATTTCAAAGCTAAACTTTTTCTATAGGTGATTTTAGCCCCTTTATAAAAGATTCCCCTCATAATAAACATTTATACATGTATATATATATATATATATATATATATATGATAAGGTCATTACAAGCTCCTGCATATGCTACTCTACTATACTAGCATCCTGGACACTTCACTCCGATCTCGCTTGTCAAGTAGTACCCAAATAAACCAAGGAAAACGGTGAAATCACTGTAGTATGGTCCACAAAACCGGTTTGAGTCTTTGATTTTTCCTTATAGGCAGTCCTGGTTGCTACGACTCATTTTTCCAGCAATATGGTAGAGGACTATATTGAATATTATGAATAATTAACAGCTCTTAAAGCCACAATCACTTTTAGTTTGTGTTTGACAATAAGTGAGTGGGGAGAAAATGTAGTTCCTTTGATTTCTCATTGAGATCCTGCATACACTCCACTTGCAGACAATTCACAGATACTGTGACAATAAATCCCACGAAAAAAAATTTCTTATATCACAACATGACTAATTTTCTGATGTTATCGTAATAACGCAAGGAAAAAGGAAGGAGGAGTCCCGCAAATTATACTAACAGACACACAATACGTACTGCAACACAGCTATTCTTCATACACCATTATGGAGAATCATCGATCTCAATACCAAGTACACACCTGTGTAGATGCACAGGACTATTTCGAAATTCCGGGCTAAACTCTGGCCAATTTCTTGTTATTCCCTTGAATTTGGCGACTTTTTTGACCCGTCTTAGGTACTTGTATTGTCATGGAATGGACAGGTGGTCCGCCTAAACCGGCCAAAAGGGCCTGGAAGACTATCCGATGGCTGAACAACCAGCGCAGTAGGCTCAAAACGGGTTTAGTGAGCAATTGGACTGGTTCAGCATATTTCAATGTGACGAATTTAGTAAAGTAGTGTCCCTCCGACTCCTTAGTTCCGTTAGTGGTGCACATACAAATTAGTGTAGTACTACAATATAGTGCAGTATATATTTGTAAAGGTTTCCAAAGGTATAATTAGTGGTGCATAGTATTTATTTTTGCATAGTGATTTGCAAAGCACAAGATGAACTCAAATAAAAAATGTAGTTTTTTTTTTTTTTTTTTTTTTTTTTTAAAATGTTGCAGTCAGACTCTGGCCTAAAGTCTCGTTACTGTAATGTGTGGTGGTTGCGTGCGCGAGTAATGGCTGCAAAAAAATAACCGTGCGGTGTTCATGTGTGCACTCCATTTTCGCGGCAATGACTCCAGTTCCCAATTCTTATCGGTTTTATGGAGAGATTTTTTTGGAGAGACTCTTTTGGAGAGAATCTTTTGGGAAATAAACTTTGTCCGATCAACAACCGCTTTCTAAAATCTAAAAGTGACCATTAATTTCGGTATACATTTAGAACTTGACCTGATGGCTCCGTCGTTATGGAAACTACTATTCCTCATGATTCACTCCTAGTGTAACCACGTATTTCTAAAATACTAATGCATAAAAAATGGTTCAGATTAAAAGCTCTGTTTTATTTGCTGATGGAAGCTTTCAGGTTCATGCCTTCCAATTAGCAAGTTAACAGGAGACCCGGCAAACTCATTTTGTTCTGGCCAAAAGTACACTTTCTCAGTGTAAATACCCATCGCACGTAACTGGAACTGAATTATCCTGCAGGCTAGAGCTTTTACATTCCCCAAGAAGGTTAAATTTTAGGGTGTACTGGTCTTTATACATCCATACCCTGAGCTGTACCACCAACTCTTCCCGTTATCCTGTAAAACATCCAAATCGTTGAGACTTTTTAGACTAAAAGTGGGGTTATTCTCTGATTTCAACAGAACCACGCAACCTTTATTCACAACCCCACTTACTAATAAGACAAAGCCGTACTCAGAGATGGATCGCAGTAGAAGGTCGCGTTGTCTTTTCAAGAATGGTAAAGAAACCCCCGGTTAAAATCGGAGGGTTGTACCAAATCAGAAAGAGAAAGACACATGAAGTAAAGATTTTTCAAAATTTCAATAATTTTAAAATTTTCTTGTGAATCAAAGGTCAATTCTACTAAACATCAGTATACAACACTGAAACCATGACCATTTCTCCATCCACACTTCCTGCAGGACTGCCCAATAAGTACCAAACCCGTCACTCAGGGAAGTTAACTAGGAAAATATGACCACCACTTATAAATCATAAATCTTAAGCACTTTATTTCCGCAAAATGTGTAATTTGCAGCCAGGCAGAATGGTCCCATAACCTAACGAAATCAAAATACCTCATGAGTATAGTCATGACTCATTGAACACGATAAAAGTCACAAGGCCCCAAATACGTTTCCAAAAATACCGTAAACGGTTCATGGGCCTTGGTGGTATTATAGTACTGCACACATGGCTGATTCACCCTCGGGCTGTTCACGTATACCCGAGTATCATAAGGTTCTCGGTGGAGCCCCGGGGCTTTTCTTTCTCTATTATAAGGTAAGATGTAAATTTCCACCTCGAAGCAGTAATGTGCGCGTCGGGCTGCTCTTCCGTACATGATTCCACGAGCCGGCCCTCCCATTAAGGCACAGGAATAAAGCTGTTTGGCCTGGACTTTTCTGTGTCGATCCAAGTTCAAAAAGGAAAGTGGCATTTTGGGCCCGTACCCAAGCCTCTGGTCTTGGAAACCCACAGCACTCCACTCTGATTCTTGGAAAGCGTAGCTATTTATTACTTTGAACTCTGCAGGTGGAAGCAACGTATCTCCATGAGCAAGCATACTCATGTCATTGAACCTGTCTCCAAGAAAAATGCCAGAGAGTGGCTCGAGCGTGTTATTGAATTTCACAAAGAGCACCCATGGCAACTGGGCTGAAGCTATAGCAACGATAAGAAAGGGGACAAGATGATGAATGAGGATCATGGTGATTTTGGTTCTGTTAAAGGTGATTATTTATATTATATAGGGGTTTTTTTTTAGATCATGCCAGGCTGTAACAATAATTATCCATGACCAGACGTCCTGCACAACTGGTCTCTGGACAACTGGTCTCTTCGATCTCGTTTCAGAAGGTTTAGCCCAATCGGTCAGGTAATTCTTTAGCTTTACGAGCTGAGTCTGAGTCTTCTCGTCACACAGCTCAACGTTCACAGTGCCTCAGTTGCTCCTGCTAAAGTATACTCCTGTATATGCCCCCAGAATAAGGAGCTTCTTGATGGTACATTTCTGACTCCAGTTGCTTATACATCAGCTTATACGTTACAGAATTAAAGCCCTACAAACGATCGACCAAGTTCCAGATATACACTTATATACAAGAAGATGTAATAACATGAAGATCTCTCACGTCCATTGTATACGAAATCATTGATTTTCCAGCTGGTCGTATTCTTCCGGAGTCAAAGAGGGAAAGACAGGGGTCTCCGTATATGGGTCATATTGCAACAAGTAGACGTCCACTTTAAAACAATAACTCACTGACGGATCCCGAAGCTCGGAAAAAATCCCATGTGCGGTTCCAGTCAATAATTGACACGAATATAAGGTCGGAGTACGGACCTTCCAATCTGGATCCAAATTGAACTTCCCACTAGGAACTGCTTCGCCAAACACCAAATTGTCCCCGTAAAACCCCACCGATTGCCTCGTGTGGCCGTACACGGTATAAAGTGCTCTATTTACATAGGCAAACTTTGTAGGATCAGTTTTCAAATCACTTCCATACACAAAAATGCTTAAGCCATTAAACCGTTGGCCAAGGTACATCCCCGTAAGTGGGACATACTTGGAATTGATCTTTGCAAAAAAGACCCAAGGAAACTCTTCCGAAGCATTAGCAACGACAAAAAAGGCAACTAACCATTGAATTAAAAGCATGGTTGTTTTTTTTTTGTTTTTTTTTTTGGCTCAAGAGAGCGTATCGTTTTGTTTTTTTATATAGTCCAATTTCTGTTTTCGCGCAATTGTCAGAACAATAGTGAGTTCGTGACCATACCTCGTGCCCCGCACCACATTGTCATTTTGGCAAGTTAGGCAAGTTTGGAAATTTTGGCTTCTGAACATCTGATATTTTTTTTTTTTTCTTCACATTGACATGTGCTATGCTGCTTGGATAGACTGATTTATCCCTTTCAATGGCTCCTGTATATAGTACGGCTTACCTTATAGGAGTTAGGCCGGGAGTTAGGCCCAAGAGAAGACGATCCGAAGCTAATGTGGGGGGATTTCTAGTGCAATATTCGCTTGATACACACAAGCTCTAGAGTCTAAAATATATACAGCGACAAGATATTCACCACCTTAGAAAGTCTGGATATCTTACCCTTTCTTCACGTAGCCAAACGCACATAATCTCCATTAAGGAAAATGTCACACTCTTCGTCATTGGTTCTCAAAACCTCCGCCACTTTGCCACGGATATTTTTGCCGATATAATGAAGAGTGCATGACTTCCGGTTTTTTCCATATAGTTGCAGAGGACGGGCCGGTACGAGCGCCGCCTTTAATTCTTTGTCGTAAGGCAAACAGTAGACTTCCACTTTGGAACAATAACTAGCGTCCTCGACTCCGGGGCCATACATGAGGCCACGAGCTGGACCTCCCTGAAACTCGCAAGAGTAGAGCAGCTGCGAGTGGAGTCTCTTGTCTTTATCCAATCTCAATGAAGTAAGAGGCACTCCAGGTCCAAAAACAAACATACCGTTGTCAAAGCCCACGGACATCCACACGTTTCCAACGGTAGTAAAAGCAAAATTATCTTGTAATTTAAACTCTTTCGGTCCAATGGAAGGATGGCCATGAGCCAAGACGCTCAAATTGTTCATTGCTTCTCCAAGAAAAATCCCAAAAAGAGGCTCAAGAGTACCATTCACCCGGGCAAAAAACCCCCATGGCAACTGTGTTAAAGCATTAACAGAGACAAAGAAAGAGAGAAAGTATAGGACCGGTTTCATGGTGTTAGCTGATGAAAGAACATGTGAATTCTTTTATACATGACTTGAGGCCACGTTGGAACACTTTGTTCATCAATAAGAGAGTAATGCACTTGTGCCGCACAAGGTTTTTCGGCAATTGTGGCCTGAGTATGCGTGGTGCCCACCGCCAAAACGTCCCAATACGTCTCACGTCAGCAAGTCCAAATAACCACCTAGGTTTCCAAGCAAATGAGGCAATTTGGGTTCCAATCTCTGGAATATGGCGCCATGGGCACTGCCCTGTCCTGCCCGAACAATATACGTAGGGTGAGCCCGGTATCTCTCAAAATTAGCATGATCAGCGTAAGCTCCGCCTTGTGTTAATGCAGATGTGATACACTCCATTATTGTTCTCCAGAAAGCCGGTCTTGACCCCGCACACGTGGGTCCCCAAGGTTCCAATGGTGCATGGCCTCTCAAGGTCAGGCACAGATTTGTCTGAACCCGTTATGAAAAATAGGAAAAGAAATTTTTGCAAGCTTGGTGTTTCGGCCATAAAACATAAAAAAAGGCACCTTCACCTTACCCCAAATATTGCCGACAGATGATATAAGAGTAGCTGTTGAGCACGAGAAAACTCCAAATATAAACGTAGCTGTTGTTTAAGGTTAAACTCAACTGGAACAGCTCAATGGTTCTTCATAAGAAAGCACATACATATTTTCAAGCCATTTACCAGAATATACTCCGAAAAGTGGCTCAAGCTGGTCATTGACCTTTGCAAAGAAACCAAATTGGTACTTTGGGCTGTTGCACGACCAAATTCCAACGGTAAGGCCCACAATTGCAAATTAAATCAACTGATTTCATGATATTTTATGATCCGTACAGATGAACGGCCTCCTAGAGAGAAGATCATGTATATCAATCTTTGATTGTAAGAGAAGTTCGGCCATGCACTTTTCCTGCAACCTTAGCCTTGTCATTTTCAAGATAAGGAAACATGCCCTTAAATACACATCTGGTTTTCTTTTCCTTTTTGGACAGGGACTTTCTCTTTGATATTTGTTGGAGTCATTAGTGTCACGTGTTTAGCACCAGTCGTTTCAAAATGCAGATTTGGGAACCAATCAACTGCTTTGGTGTATATGCATTTTCCTTCTCGCTCCCGAGATGTATGTCATTGAACTGCCTTGATAACGTTTGCATACCTATTGATGGCGGCAGTAATTGCAGCTAATGAAGGTGGCATCTTTGGATTAAATGCTCAAAATTCTTCAACATGTTGAAATTTTACTTGAAATACCTTACTAGGCATTTTGGGGCAATATCCTTTCTTTTATGCGACATGGGGGAGTCCTTGTTGAAAAATCAGGAAGAAGGAAATGTGGGTACTTGTCAAATAAGAATCGTGGAGGAATGCGAGGAATCCATGACATGCGAAAGACGTGCATGTTTCGTGCAGTACCAGCCTATTGACCGCGAATTGATCCATCGGCTGAACCACCTAATGATTCGTTGATTTCTTAATTTCGTAAATATGTAGGAAATTCACGTGAAGGGCCCGGATCTGGGTCTAAATCACGTGAACTAGGAAAAAAGAAAAAAGAAAAAAAAGACTGAAAGTTCCCTCACGTGACCTGGAAAAAATTTACCGTGTAAAGTTCAGCTCGGTCGACTCAAAATTTATATCTCGTAAAATCCATAGAATCTTTAATTTCCGCCTTTTTAACCCTTGGTGATTTTCATTTTAATTTAGCTCGTTTTTCAGGTAGTGGCCAAACCGTGGATTGGAAGATGTATTGCACATTAAAAGTCACTTTGTCAGTATCACCACTGGAAATACAGCAATTGAGGGAATAACTGCCCAAAATAGTTTTTTTTTGACTTTATGTATTTACAATAAAAAACAAAAATTCATAGTTTTCTTTAAGCAGTTACGCCAATTTTGAATTATTCGTCTCTGTCAGGAAGGTATTTTGAGTACTTTGTCTGTTACTTCTATGAGTAAAACACGTGAGCGAGCAGTTGAGCTCTACTAATAACATGCGCCAAAACTAAATATATCTATTATATGTAAGTATGCAGTACGGATAGGCTCCTTAAAAGTTCAAACTGGTTATACTTTTATTTGGCTCGTTGATACGAGTATTGGAGATGGTTTGCAGCCGATTTACTTGGTGCGTATGTTTTTTTGTTTATATGCACACCGCGCACTTTTCCACCACAACTCGCATCAGGCCGCGTCAGTGTCCACATCATAATGAGTAACTGAGACAACAATCCTTGATAAACTCGAAATTAGCTCTTTTATGGCTTTCAAGAAATCACTAGGTACATATGGTCACGTTCAATTTTGGTTTTCTCTCGAGCCCGATTTTTGAGTCCATATTAAGTGGAATGACAAGTTCGCATCGTGGATCGATTTCGCTCCAAACTTGTCAATAATTAACAGGACGAAAAACAAAATTAACAAAACAAACAGTCATGCCATTAAACATACACTATACAGGAAAGTCGCCTTAACCAAAAGAAAGTGGGGATGTTTTAATCAATACACAACCCTTTTTCATGGAGATTAAGCCTGACTTTTTATGCCATTACCTACATATTATTAAAGGATCAGTCTGAGGAAATTACTTAATTCAGTAGTTTCCAGGGACAAAATAATGGATTGTAGATCCTAGTGAAAATTACGGGGGAACTTGTCTGCCTGACGTGCTCACGTGACTCGGATTGCTGCCTTCAGTCGGACACAGTGGATTGTTCACCACTCATACGAAAGCCTTCCATTGATGTAGATATCGCACTCACCATCATAAGAGTTCAAAAACGACGCAAAGTCCTCCCGGGCGTATACCCCGGAATAAGTGAAGACGCAAGGACCCTTGAGATTCCGCAGAGGAAGCTCATCTCTCTCTGGAGTCGTTCCGTCTAAACGACAAGGAGATATCGGGAAATACACGGACTGCCTTTCCGGGTCAAAAGGTGCAAAGTAGATCTCCACTTCGGAACAAAAAGAGACGTACTTGGCCAAAACGATATGTAAGATTGCACGAGCTCGGCCGGGGTCAAATTGGCAAGAGTAGAACGGGCCGTTTTGAAGCCTCCATCTCCGATCCAACTTTAAGGCTCCACTATAGACTGTAGACCCATACACCAACTCACCATCATGAAAACCAGCAAACATTCTTTCTGGTTCGTACATGGTAAACGCATGCTTGTCCCTATACGTAAACAACGTAGGAGTTCTCCGGGGATCATCATAAACAAACATGCTGAGATTATCCAAGTCGCCTCCAAGTCTGCTTCCGCAAAGCGGGACAAACGTATCGTTGAATTTGGCGAAAAAAACCCACGGTAACTGCGCCGAAGCTGTAGCCATAACCAGGAGCACGACGAGGAAATGGGTTAAAAACATGATGATGAAGAATATTGGCAAAAGGAACTCAGCTGCGTTTATACAATTTCTTTCTTTCTTTTTTTTTTTTTTTTCACCGTACGCATTTTATCGGAATAAGAACCATACGTGGCACATCTATAACGTCTATGGAAGCATGGTCATTTATTCAATGTCTCTATATAACAATGAGTCATTAGAAACTCGTAAAGCATCGTGGGAAATAAACTAAACAGAAATCACACAGTAGAGGCACGTGAGCAGATTATAATCCCAATTACTACTGAATTTTTTTTTTTTTTTTTTTTTTTTTTTTTTTTGCTAGAACAACCCATACGACGGCACGTCGTCACCGATCGGAGGCTCGCCATTGGTGTGACTGATACAATCCGTTCTGGAGCCCCCATAAAAGTCCCCGAATTGCCCTGAATATCGAACATTACAGTCATCATCAGGTCCGGGCACTTGCAGCGAGGTTCGGTGAGGTGGACTTGTAGAAGCATCAATTACGGGAACCTGCCTGTCTCGATCATATGGCAAAAGATACACGTCCACCATGAAACAATATTTAAAGTCCCTAACGCGACGGCCGTGCAATCCCATCAGTAAATGGTCGCCTCCAAGTAATGTACACAAGTATAAGGGCGTGGAGCGGACTCTGCCTGAACTATCCAATTTCAAGGATTGAGGTTTAACTACGGTTCCAAGCACAAAGTCGCCTTGGAAATACCCCACGTACTGCTTGTCGCCTTTTATATTTGCGTAAGCCTTGCTATCATTGTAGGTGAATTGGATGGGCTCCACCGTTCGGTGTCTATAAGTCAACATGGTGGTATTGGAGAAGCGGCGGCCGAGAAACGTTCCGGAAAGAGGCTCAAGTTTACCATTGACATCTGCAAAGAAAACCCAGGGAAACTTTGGGTGGTTCTGTGCAGAGACGGCAGGAAGGAAGACAACTAGGGGAGCTAAAAAGTAGGATATTCTCATATTTGACTCTTTTTATCCTTTTTTTTCCTGAGCAGAGAAGACTAAAGATATATATACTTTGACAGAAAAACATTCAACCCATAAACCCCCAACCTCAGACTTTCACATTGTCTTTGGAAATACTAAAGGAGAGGATATGGAGATAGGGTTAAGTGCCGTATGCAGGGACCCTATATACGAATATAAATATACATATGTATTGGGGTGCTGGAACGGCTTTCCCGGGTTCAGGTCATAGGGTGCGCACCGTATTTTTAAGGTGGTCATGACACCCAATAATTTGCGACTTACACTAATAAACTCTTTTCTTTTTTTTTTCCTAATTTTTTTTCTTTTTTTAAAGCACAAAAACTTGCAAAGACAGTTTTTATATGCTGGCCCTCGTGGCTGCTGCTTTGGTGTAGCCATTCAGAATGTGTAGACATAAAAAAGTGGCTTTAGACTTGGTTCCTGGTCCTCTGCTAAAGGTAGGGTTCGTGTTTTTTTTTTTTTTTTTTTTTTTTTTTTTTTTTTTTTTTTTTTTTTTTTTTTTTTTCGGGTGNTTTTTTTTCTTTTCTTTTCTTTTCTTTTTATTTTTTTTTCCGAGTGTTATTGAACATCTAAAGCGCATAATCACAATTACGCTGACACAAAACCGAGTTTATTAGCTGATCCCAGTTGGATTGATCTCAAAGTGCACGGTCTTTCTTTGTTGTCCTGCACCTGGCGCCTGCGACATGATCGCGAATGACCAACAGGCACTTTAAACTCATAAACCGTTCATGGCTCTTTGAAACCCGTTTTATTCACTCACTAAAATTGCCAGATTTTAATTTCAAACTCCATCACTACAAAATTCGTTCTTCAAATACAACTCTTTTCATAAAAACTACAGTCGGTTCTGACCAGTTTCCATTCAAACCCTGACTCCATCAAGACTTCTCTAACTGCGGATACAAAAATGAGAAAATGCAGCAAAAAGTTGTGAAGAAAAGGTAGAAAAAAAGATCAATTATAAGCCATTTTAAAGCTTAGATTTATCGGTCACTAAGATATTTATAAATCCATCAAATCTGGTTTTTGGGCAAGTTAGAGTACAGAGTCTAGGAATTATGTTCTAGAAAGAGTAAATTTTTTTAATAAAGGTTAAGTTCAATTGCATAAAATAGTTATTTAAATACACATTAAAACACATTTTCGCTGGTTCCAAGTAAACGACTACTCAAAACTTCAGAACCTTATTCCTTCTTTAAAAGCGCGGTGCGTGGCAGGCTGCACGTCTTCCTGTACCAAGAAACACATCAAGGGTATAACTATGAAGCCAAGAAGCCACATTATTTAGGTCTTGTTTTGATTATACATCGAACAGGCTTATCATTTTTTTATATACCGGAGTTACCATGGCCTCTAGCACCCGAACTCAATTATTTGATCGTGGCCTTTGAACCACCTGTGCTGACCTTGGCGGTCTTTTAGGAAGACATCAACGATACGTTTCAACAACGAAGAAAAGAGCACACTCCAGAACTCGCTCACTGAACTTCAAGAGTTGGCATTTTGGCTAATAATCCAAAAATTTTTAAAGGTTCCTGACTTGAGTATATTAAGGGTGACCAAATTGAAAAAGTTAATAGTGGCTCACACATACATATATATATATATATTGACTCGCTGCCACCATACTTCCAGAATATTTTTTTTTTTTTGTATTTACGTTTATTGTTTCCTTTATTTCCTGGCTTTCTTCTTACTCCAAAAAGTGAGTTCCTAGGGCCATTTGGGATTGATTAATGGTCATTTTTAGGCTATTCAATGTGTAAAAAAAGGACGTTTATGGGACAAAGTATGTGCGAGATATAGCTGAAGAAAAAGTGAAAGTTTTTTAAAATTCCTTGGTGTTTGCTAGCTCACGAACCTACGAATCAAGGGCAGAAACGGCGTTGTTCTGATTTTCCTGGGGCTCCGGGGTCCTCCAAGCCCATAGTTTTTCTATGAGCTTTCCAGAAACACCACTTTGTTGTCCAGACAATTTTTACACTAGTTTTTTGGGCCGAAGACATTTATAAATACCAACACTTTCTTCACTACTTATAAAATAGGTTGGGGAATTGTCGTCCATCCCGAAACCATTAGTGACGCCTCTATGCAGGTCTATACTGAAGGTACTTTTGGAAGCACGGTAAGCTTTCCGAATTTCAATGAAACTTTGTACAAAATGTTTGTCTGGAAATAGCTTTGGGTAAGGAAAATAACAAATCCATAAACATGAAGTTCTGGACAAATGGGTTGTTCATTACAGAAGGATCCCGTCTCTTGTGTGCAGGACAAACCAACTAGGTGCGTTTCTCCACCATTCCCATGACCAGTGACGTAATTCTTTAGTCTTGTAGAAATTCGGAGTGGTTATGTAATTGATTGTGGTCATATATTTGAGACTTTCCAAAATTTACGGCACCTTTTGAAGTTTAGAACAGGGATATATACGAGAATTCCTCACAAATATTCCAAGACGAACTGGAAACTGGGGCAAAAACGGCTTTGGCCCAAGTAACCTTCGAATTAGATTTCCTTAGTGACTCCATATTCAACTTAACAGAAGACCACTGGAAAATTATCACCCATGAAGACAAAAAAGGTACTGACATCCTCCAAATTGAGCCAGGACAGTCCAAATTTCCTTGACTTGGAAAACCAAATGAGAAGAATTTAAAGAGTCGATCGGAAAATCTTTACCATTTCCGAAATCAATCATTACTTCCATAGCTGGGCTCTAAGCTTGACCAAGGCACAGGGCATCCATTGCGCGAACAAAAACAAGAATAGTGATCATGTTTTGATCCATACACACCCATTTTTTTTTGTCACAGAAATTTCAGCAACTAAATCCGTCAGTATCCTCAATGAACCAGTTTCTGCGGTGCTTTCAAAAAATTACACCAAAGTGTGGCTCTGGACAAGTTTGTCTCATCAAAAGCTCAGAGACTGGCCTCACCTTGTCAGCCAACAACGGTGCACATGACCAGATGCTCATCGCCACACCGTGACTCTATGCTAATTTCCCATTGTTATAGAATCCACGTGACCCACCATAGTAAATATGAATTATACGTCCAGCTCGTCACGCGGATGTGCCTTCTTACAGTCTGAATCTCCTGGCACTTCCAGTTCTACCAGACCCAGAGCAGCATCTTCGCCACGGACCTGTCGATCAAGTAAGGAAGGTGTAACCGGCCGTATAATGGACTTTGTTTTGGTATCGTACGGCAAAAAATACACGTCGACCTTGAAACAGTAGCTGACCTTTTTGGCCAGAGCCAAGTGCATGATCGCACGGCCTGGGCCTCCCACCATGGCACACGAGTAAAAAGGACTGGCCCGGAGTTTCCAACTTAGATTAAGTTTCAAGGTGGTCCAAGGAATTCCCGGTCCAAAAACCAACTCACCACCGACGAGTCTTGCATATAGGTTGACTCCGTTTCTTATAGTATAAATCTGTTTTTTTTCAAAGTTGAACTCAACTGGGCTCCCCAAAGGATCTCCATAGGCCAAAACGCTGAAATTGCCGAACCGTTCTCCAAGATAAATTTCAGTGAGAGGCACAAAAGTGCCGTTGAGCCTGGCCAAAAAGACCCACGGTAACCCTGCCCAAGCGGAAACAACAAAGAAAACGAGAATTATATGGGGGTTTTTCATGGGCATTTTGGTACTGTTAGGAGAAATAAAATGGCGTGTTTATAAGGTCGTGAAGTTACTTAAATCGATCAAACTTTTTGGCAACCACTCCGTAACAAAATCAGAAACTGACCTTGATCACGCATCTCCACCAAGTGTCATTACCGTAAAAAATCAGGAATCTTTGACCTTTTTTTTCGGAACGTTTGGTCTGTTTCAGGGAGGTTTAGCCCTGGTATAAAACAATGAATCAGTGTAAAATTGATTATGTTGAAACGGTAAATACACAGCACAGCCAAAAGGCAAAATGTATCATTGGCAGCTGACGGTGGCCATGGTGCCGTGTATGCAGGCACCGTTAATTCATCGTTTTTCCGCCGGTAACAAAAACTCTTCACTAGAAGTCATTACTTTTATTCTTTTTTATTATTTTTCATTGAAAAATGCACAAGGCTTTCACGTACTTTTTTTCCATGGACGTAAAGTTACATGACCATATAAACTTACTCAGTCAGTTACAAGTCATTCCAGATTTAAAAAGTATTGAAAAAAGCAGGAAGCACTTTCGGCTAATTTCAAGCAAAACATATTTACCTTAAAAAAGTTTTTATTGGAACAGAAACTCACAGAAACTCACAGAAACTCACAGAAACACATAAGAACGTAGAAAAACTGTGCGTGATTGGAACTGCGAATGTGTGTGGTCCTGCATACAAGGCAAATAAAAATTATATCAGTAAGGTCCAACCATGCAAACAATTCTGGATTCATTCAATGAATCTATGACAAAAAATGGTGACGGTTTTCAAAATAACTTTTTCATTTATAAAAATTTGGTTCCAGAAGTGTCGTGGTCCAGTGCAGTAGATGAGGTAGTGCATACTGAACAGTGGTCACGTCGGATAGTCTCCAAATACAGTACTTCAATTTTAAAGTTTACAAAAATGCTTAATTGCCTCCAGAGGGCTACGTCCAGAGTTTTATTTCCGGGAGTACATTTTGGGGAGAATTCCCGGAGTAGTTGGTATTTGGGCCTATTAAATCCAGAAATGTGGGCCATTTACCCCTTTTTTCTCCATTCTCAAAGCGTTTCTCCTCTATTCCACCCTTATGACTTTTTCCCACTACTTACTATAAATACTAACAAAAAGTGGATTAATATAGGCAATTTGAGATCAGGGGATTGTAGAGTACACACTGGAGGTGGCAGAAAGTCCAGTAAATCGCTACATATTGTACTGTACAATGTGATAATTAGTGTAAAAATATATAGTGGTAAAAATTAACAATAACCTGATTCGGTACTAGTGACTGGCGACACAGTACTCTGGTGTAGTGCCCTACAGTCTTGAATAAGATTGAGAAATGTACAAGGTATATGCAGGACCACAAACCGGAATTGTCTAAAACTTCCCACAAACACCTGAGCCAGAGACTTTTAAAATCAAAAAATTTTGACTTAAGTGGATGCAGATGCACCCGTGCCGTAATCTTTCCATTAAAAAAAATAGAGTCTCGAATCACTCAATCATGACTGGAAGGTCTTCGGGGCGTACTCATTGGTGTATTTTTTGTCGTTTTTGTCTTTTTTTGTCTTATCCTCGGGCCACTTTCAGACATTTTCTGCTCGTCTTCTCTAGTCTGCACAGGAACAGTCATTTTCTTTTCTTCGGACCGAAAAATTGTCGTGGAAGGGAAGACGTGGATTCCAGAAACTGTTCATTTCGCTCGTTAGCTTTCAAACGAGCCAATTTCAAAAAAAACAACTCTAAATAAATTTGAATTCTGAAACTTTGCTCGTTTCAACAAGCCTAAAATCGTACCAGTAAGTGCTCATTTCAGAGTCTCCGAGCCCCAAACGTCACGTGCCGCGCCTTTCTATCACCTTGTCAAAAATCATGTCTTCCTCTTTTCCCTAAAATAACCTTGACCATTATAATAGCCGAATTTGGCGCTATCAAAAACCCCAATTTGTTCCAAATCCATTTTTCAAAACCAATTTCAAAAAAAAAAAAAAAAAAAAAAAAAAAAAGTGAAGTCTCAGAGTTCAACCCAACAATGAGCCTCGCTCACGTGCGCGGAGGCATGAATAGTAAATGTTTTCCCACGAGGAGTTCATTAACACACGTTAAAACGGTGTAAAGAAAAAAATGCCTAATTGTAAACACCCACGTTCACGAGCTCAAACGTTTGTTTATAGTGATCACGTACTTGTAATTTTCAAGAGTAGCCCCGAGAGGAAGATGGGGGCCTTTTCCATTAGAGAATACTAAGATCCAATTCATGCTGAATATAAATATGAAGACAGCGAGAGACTGTATTTGGCCTCGTAGTCTACGGAAAAAAAGGACAATAAAGTTCTCCTTTTGCTTTCTTACGATACAAGACCATTTTCTATGAAGATTTGTCTCTGGATTTGTCTATAGATTTTCCTTCATCGAAGAGTCCACTAAATATTCATTAAAATTCAATTCTACATTAAGTGTTGATTCAGCCTCAGTCAAAAGCCTCAATGCGCCTTTTTCATGCGAAATTCAGCGATCTTGTCTTAAGGCCGAAGCTTAATTTTCACATTGTAACCATTCTCGGTGGAAACCAGTGCTTGTTTTACCCAAAAGAATGCACGTAAGGCCCAAAAATATTACACAACTAGAAAAAGAAGTGATCACCTTTCGGTTGGTTTTGTCGAGGTATAAAGGAACCTTAGCGATCTTGGGCCCCACAGTAAGTGCCCCGTAGGCCACACCAACTGGTACTGGAAACGAGACTTTTGGAAGAAGCAAAAGAGGTTTTTTTTTAAGTGAACACAGCTTGGGAATTATTGCAGAGTAAGTCAAGAAGCCTGTGGTAGATTTTTTCGTTTCAAAATAACTGGCCGAAAGGCACCAATGTCTCGGTTTACTTAAAATAAAAAGAGAACCTGGTTATAGTC
The DNA here is from genome assembly GCA_002370325.1 of Metschnikowia hawaiiensis. Lineage (NCBI taxonomy): Eukaryota > Fungi > Ascomycota > Pichiomycetes > Serinales > Metschnikowiaceae > Metschnikowia > Metschnikowia hawaiiensis. The sequence goes on from NLAM01001026.1 coordinate 22,885, forward strand.
TTGTTTTGCAGATTCAATGGTAGTCCTGTCGAGACCAAGCAAATTACCTTTGGTACTTTTATGTTCCCTGAATATCCATTGGCCCGGGTAGTGTTGGTTCCAGTATTCATACAGTGATGTCCAGGACCTGCCCCAAAAGCAAATTTCAAGAATTAGCTAAATTTTCCAAGAGTTTTCTCGACTTTTTCCTTTTTTCACTCAATTTTGACTAGCCTGGAAACCATGAGTTGTTGTGCTCTGCGACTGAATCAATGATGGTACCAAGCACATTGAAAAACCTTTTTTAGGTTACTTAAATTTTATTGGTTCAGACTCCTAAATGTATCAATATGCCTCACTATATAAGTAGTAATTGTGCTTTCATTAATAAGAAATTTAGCCTTTGAAATTAGTCTGTTGTTTTTGGTTGATAGAGGAACGGCTGAAAATGACATACTTTTTCTTCGATCGCGTCTCACGGGATTATCTGCAGGACAATAAAGCCTTATAAAGTGTCTAGGCCTAAAGTTTGGATAGTTTCAAAATAACACTCATAACCATTTTCCAGTCCATTTATATTCCATGAGCTGACCAAAATAAGGTTATCTCTAAATTTGTAAATGAACTTTACTCGCTCATTGAACTGGAACATTTTTATAGAAAAATACCATCGCGGTTTGTGCCCATTCTCTAGGCGTCAGGTTTTTTTTTTTTTTTTTTTTTTTTTTTTTTTTTTCA
>NLAM01001026.1:23644-67279 GCA_002370325.1 Metschnikowia hawaiiensis
TTTTTTTTTTTTTTTTTTTTTTTTTTTTTTTTTACAGAAACGTGGCGATATTTTGCTGGAATTTAGACATAATCAAGTAAAGCTCGTGACTTTTATAGTCTCTCTCGTAACAAAGGCGGGGAGAAGTTATAATGAATTGGCCAGACAACGCTATATGCAGTACTTCACGCACCTTTCTGCAAAAAATCTGTATACACCTCTATTCCAAAAGATATACTATAACCTGAGCCCAATTTCGCCAGTCTTTCAGGAAAGAAAATTTATATATTTAGATAGTTCTGCTTATTAAAATATACTTAAACCAAAAGGTACTTTGCATGACCACTAGTCTCCCGTACTTTACACAGACTGAATACACTTTTAGGTGGAAGATTTCTGCGGAATTCCCATTGCTCAGTCAAGTATTTAGGACCTCCAGTCACTTTATTACATCCCCAAGGATCAAATTTACATTATTACCGAATTTCGGTTTTTCATAATAAACATACTAAAAAATATCTTATGGTGAATCTCCAAAGAACACCTCAACAGATACTTTCTCTCGTCGGAGCACCTCAAATTTCCTTGAAACTAAAACCATCAGGTGTCACAGGACTCTTTGAGTATCTGTCGAAATTCCAAAGGTATAGCTCCACCGGAAAGCATCCGTCGTGGTGCTTACAATCGTCACCAACGCGGATCCAGTTGACATTGTCTTCGGTAAATCTGCAGGAGTAAAACTGATGGTTTGTAACCATTCTATTCTCATCAAAGACAAACGTAGTAGAATTAAGAAACCGTGCAAAAGCAACTCCACCATTATAAAAGCCCACGGGCCCCGAGTCAAACGTCTCGAAATTCATCACTTTGGTCTGCTCCATAGTAAACTCGGCCACATCCAAAGAAGGGTTTCCATAGAATAAATAATTCATAAGCCCTTTTTCAACGTCTCGAATCGAGGAAGAAAGTGGTTTAAATTCTCCTTTAGTCTTGACAAAGAACCCTAAGGGCTTAATGGAAGAAACGGCTGGACTGTGGCTCGGTAAGAGGAAAAGCCGGACGGGGAAACAATTCGGGAATCTTAAATATGGACCCATCAGAATCCAGTGGAAGTCGTTCAGATCAGTACATGAGAAAAACCGGCCTTGGACCTCCCCTGTGTCACTATGCACATCCAAGGGACTAGGTACGACGTCGTCACCGAACCCAAACTTGCAATAGTCAAAAGATATGAACCCAGGGCTGGTCCAATGTCTACTGAAAGCATAATTGTGCTGGAAAATAAACTCCACGGGCTCCTGATCAATATCTTTATATCCTAACACGGCTATATCGTCGTCCTGCACATAGGAGAGGGGCTTCAACGTGCCTTCCACTTCGACGTAAAACGCAAATGGTTCCGGCAATGAAAGCGATAACGAGTTAATCCATTCATCAGCATCATATTCATCTTCAGGGACCATTGCAGACCGATATTCTCGGTCATAGGGCAAAAGGTACACCTCGACCTCGAAACAAGTGCCAGCATTAGTCGTGGTTATGACATTATGGTGTTTGCTGTGGCACGAATAAAACCTCCTATACATGATTTTTCCAGTTTTATGCAAAAGCAAAGACATGGGGTGGCCTCTCGTTCCAAAACAGAAGTTGTTGTCTAGAAACCCCACCAGTTTATGGAAACTGGCTTGCGGCGTATGTGCAAACGTATCCTGGACGGTGAACTCTGCAGTCTCATGTAACTTTCTTCCAAAACCCAAATGATCGTAGAAAACGTTGGAACGCACGAAAGATAGCGGGACAAGGAATTGATTGATTTTGGCGAAAAGTACCAATGGGTTGGCATTGGCATCGGCCCAGGCCATAGTAATGGCCAGAAGTGCAAGAACAAATTGAGTGGTTTTCATTGTGATTGCTGCTCCAGTAAGGACTGACCCCAGTCTTATACCTACACTTCCCTAAGTATCACGCCATGGGACGGGAACAATGCCTGGAGACACTGATCATGTACTGAGCTATACACGCATCCTGCACACAGCGACACATTATCATCTTCAACGATATCAACAGGACGAGTCCGGATTTAGAACAGTTTTAAAAACTGTGGATAGTTACACTGTTAGGCTAGCCAGAGAACCGATATTTTTCATTTCACGTTTTGTGCTTGTGTGTTGGTATCACTAAGGAGAAAAACAGGAAAAGATATCTGGACTATTCGCCCTGCAAAGCGAATAAGCTTCGATCAAAGGGCCAGTCAGCTGATTTTCGACGGTATTGTCAAGGTCTGTTAAAAAAAGACATAAAGTATGAACTAAGGTGTAAGTATTAGCGATTCTTGGGACCTCAGGGTCATTGTTTCTATGAAAACACCCGATTTTTTTTAATCTTTCCTTTCAAAGTACTGACTACTACCCAGATGGTTTCAATACGCATGTTTCCAAAGCCAAGAGCTTTGTATACGGTTTCATGGGGCCAATTTCAATGGAGAAGAAGCACCTTTGAAGAACTCAGTTATGGTGGTTTCCAAGGCTTAATGTAAACGTTTTTTTTTTTGTATTTGTAGTTACACCAAATAGTAAAGTCACACTTAAGCCTACGAACTAATTAACGGCTCAAAAATAAAGACCCTGGACTAAATGGTTCGAGTATTACATGATTAATGAGGTGATTGAGAGGTGGAGTTGAGACGCGAATGTGGCACCACGTGCCGTGTGCAGGTCTTGCAACGCGGCTTGCATGTAGCCATGGCCACGGACTGCCAAAAGAACCACAGATGGAGCTCTCCACGCAAAGAATTTAGCCTTCAAAAATGGTTTACTGAATGAAAAATTGTGGGAACAAAAGAGTCATCGAATCCGAGGTCCAAAGTCAAAATCCCTAATCCTCAATCCTCTCTCGCCCTTTTTTCCGATCATTCTTCCATGAATCTTCCGAGACAGATCCATCACCACCATAGATGCAGTCGTATACTTGATAGTAAGAGACTGTCTCTCCTAAAAAAAGATTAAAGGTTTCCAAGTTAATTTTATGGAAGAACCAAGACGGGGCTCATAATCTAGTGTTTGGAACGAAGGGTTTGGCTGCAAAATGCGCACCGTCCCCGGGGAATATCTGCAGTCTCATTTCGCACCCAAAAAAGACCCTTCGAAAAACATCAATCACGATTCCGGTTCGACAGCAAGCTTTTCGCCTTTAATGAAAACGTGGCCTGATTATAGGTATTAAAGCACCAAACGTCTTTATTTGTTTTACCGAATTTTGATGGACAGTAAAAGAATGGCTTGGAAACTGGACGACGGTTTGGAAAGGAGATCCACAGATGACTACGCTAATTAATAATCTTCAATTGAGACCTCCAATGTTTTTCTGAATTCCTTTTCACGACATCACTCAAGAATAACTTTTGCACCTCTTTGGAAATAAAGGACTGCACAGAGAGGCCACTCTAAGTCTCCGGTCAAAGTGACAATTACTGGGAACACACCTTTTATCAGGATCTCCTTCACCCAGAGATAGCTACTCTGTCCAGAAAAAAAAAACCAATTTGTTACTCTGTATAAGAACAAGAAAAAGGCGTAATAGTGTTTGGGAATATCTTGGGAAGTCAAGAATCTCGTGACCTACTCCAACCAGTCCATTAGTTCACCACTGAATCCAACAAGACCAAAAACTCCTCCTACCTGTTCTGGGTGTTTTCTTCAAGTACCACTTGATCATTTTCGGAAAATGCCACGTTGAAAATAATAAGAGCGAAATTATCAAAAGAATGGTCCACTTTTCCCTCTCTGATCTTATTTCTAGTTCTCAAGGTATCGGACTCGATGGGTATAGATCCCGGAAAACGGCAATTCTCTTGGTTGAAGATAGAAAGTTTTTCGAGGGGTGAATAAACTGGATATGGAAATGGACTGCAAATTTGATAAAATGAAACCCACTTTTTGGTTAACAGGAAAATGGTTGAAGTTCTTGGCCATTGGCACCAATGAGAAGAGGTTCCACCTCTCAAAACCTTCCAGTAATGGACATCTAGTCCCTAATTTCTAAAAAATTATTACACGCCTTAGAAGCTTTTTTTGGGAATAAAGAGACGGATTTATGAGGAATTCCAGTCGTTTTTACCGGTGTTGTCATGAAAAAACCACGCTCAAACCATTGTGTAGTCTTGAGAACCACAGGATTTTGTAATTGGTCTCGTGTCCACCCCAAAACTCGAGTTTTTTTTCTGCAAATTGAACACAGTGGTTTTTGCAGCAAACCTTACACACTGTATATGACCGTGTATTCATTGGACGGAAAAAGGCCGCTATTTGCAGTAACAAGTAGAGTCAATGTTAGTTCCTGGTGACACTTTTTTCGAGTCTCTTAAGACGCGCGCGCGGTTATATGCACTCCGCGAGTGAAGCATTCTTCAAACGTTAACTGCAAAACAGACTGCTCCGGAGGACCAAGAACTACTTTTTGTGCAGTTTTAAATGTACAATAGAGAAGAAAGCTTTACTCAATACTTAACATATTTTTTCTTTTTTTTTATTATCAAAATCTCCAGTTATTCGGTCATACGCTCTCATTCTTGTCCTCTGTTCTATTCAAAGAACCATTCCTCGCAGATCTCTTGCTAGAGAACTCTACAATCCTGGCTTTTTTGGAATCAAGAAATAGAAGAAAATATATTTAAAGTTGTGTGTAGAGTATCAGAAGTGTCTCGATCGTATATACAGGTTCTGTCCAATTTGTCTAATTTGTCTAGTTTGTCTAATTTCTCTAATTTGTCTAATTTCTGTCTCAGTCACCAGCCAATCATCGTCCATAATCAATCGCTTTCTACTGCTATATTTGACTGGATGGGATGCAGTACAACGTCCTGTATAGTAAAACAAAATAGTAGTAAAAAATCGGGGGCTAAAGAGTCGTGACTGCTTGGATTGGACATTGGTAGTGTCTAAACCAAAAAACAACCATTGAAGGGTGGCCTTTTCGAAGGAAACGTTCGGAGAACTTCCATCAATGCCTTGAGGCAAATATGGCATGTTATTTTGACCAATCACTGGGGGGGTTTCGCTAGTATACAGGATGCATGGGTCCCAAAACAATCCATTGAAGCTTTCTTGGTCATTGTTTTCACCATGATAGACCCAGAAAAAAACATGACCAACAGAAAAATGAAGTTGTACCATTTTTCAAAACACTTACTTTCATGCACTACTCCGTTCAGTCAGCTGCATCATTACCATAGCTATAAACTTTTGCTTCTCATTCAACAAAGCAAATAATGCCGTCACACCACCGAATCCGCCAATCACCCAATCGGGCAATCGGTTCCGTTACGTTACCAAATCTCCTCGTTGCTCCCGCAAACACATTTTCATACCGTGCCACTCTCATTTTTTAAGTCTTCACGTATTTTCTTTTTCCTGGAAAAAAGGCCTAGTGGCCATTTAAGCTCATGCAGATGCGTATTTTCCCCCGGTTTTTTGACCCTAGAATACCGGGGGTAATGCGGTCTTGGTTTTTCTGTCGTAAGGCAAAACGTAGACCTGTACCTCGAAACAATGGCCCACAGTTCGAGAAGGAATTCCCCGGTAAATCGCGTGTGCTGGTCCGCCTCTCAACAGACATGAATAATATGGACCATCAAGTAGGCGGAACTTTCGATCCACTTTCAAGGACGTATATTTGACTTTCGGCCCAAACATCAATTCGCCTCCATAATATCCGGCCGGCTGCCACTGATTTTCTTGCAAAGTATACGCCACGCCTTTATGAAAGGTGAACTCCACAGGGATGCCCAAAGGATCGCCGTAAGAAAACAAACTCATTTGTTGGTACAGGTCTCCCATAAAAATGCCGGAGAGCGGTAGAAACTTATAATTGACATCTGCAAAAAACACCCACGGGCTACTTTTATATGCCAACGAAATAGCAGTAAATAAGCAAGTCACGAATAATTGGCTCAAGTTCATGATTTCTGATGCTCTTGGAACATTCCGAACGGTATCTTTTATAGAGGGACCACCAACTAGGTTTATGTCATGCCTTTTTTTGACGGACCATTCTGAAATCACTGACCATGTTCTGTACAGGTCCACCTGCAGTTCTGCATAAGTCCCGTTAATATTCTTCACTCCACCTTCGGCTTTTTAGCTTATTGTTCTCCACCATAGTGCATGGACAGACCACATTCACATGGGCAATGAGTCTCTCCCGTTCCCCTAGCTCCAGCAGACTGTCTCAAGCTTCATAATTCGGGATAAACTTTCCGTTGACGTAAGTCCCACAATCCTCTTCATTCAATATCTCAGATTCGGAAGATATAGTTGCGGCTTTTTTTCCATAATGGTGAACGGAACATGGCCTTCCGGTCTCAATCAAAGCTTTTTGCTTTTTTTCGAGCTGCGAGGGCGTCTGAGAAGGAAACACGGCTGACTTGGTTTCTTTATTATAAGGCAAGAGGTAGACGTCCACCTTGAAACAATTCTCAAGTCTCCTGCCTAGAGTATCGCTGAAGATCCCTCGAGCTGGACCATAAATCAAATCACACGAATAAAACGGACCACCGCCAACCTGCCAATTGTCTCCCAAGCTCAATTTCCCACCAGGAACATTAATCCCAAACACCAAGTCACCCGAATAATACCCCACCGCCTCTTTTCGGAGTTTTTGCGTGGTATAAGCCATTTTATTTTTGAAACTGAACTCCGTAGGCTGAACTTCCCCATCTCCATGAGCAAATATGCTCATCCCAGAAAACCTTTCTCCTAAATACATCCCAGAGAGCGGCACAAGGTCTTGATCAATTGTGCAAAAAAACACCCAAGGCATTTCTGACTCTGCCCACGCAGTTGCAGCAACGAGAAAGGAGAAAAATAACTGATTTGTGTTCATGATAATGTTTTGTGACCTTTTTGGAAAAAATAAAAATAAAAAAGCTGCATCTTATGTAAAAAAGACAATCTTTTTTGAAGTCACGCTTCTCTTTCTCAACGGTAACCATAGGAGACATTAACCCTTTTTTTAAGTGATGACACCATTGCTTTTTCGGGAAATTCAGACCCCTCATTTGCTCGTATACTTTATTCGGATTCACCCCTTTGCATGACAATAAGCTTTTGTTCCTATTGATGTCACATGGTATTTTTTTTTTCATTTCGTGTCCCCGGTCACAAGTTCATCATTAACGTAAATATCACAATCCTTTTCAGCTTCCGTCGTATATTTCTTATAGTCCTTTACCGCATTAGGCCCTATATAGTGAACGCTGCATGGCTTCTTAATCTTTTGTTCAACTTGAAATTGCAGTAAACCTTGCAGTTTGTTTCCGGAAGGCACGGTATCAGGGGTATCAATCTTGACCGAATTGGTTCGTATATTGTACGGAAAGAGGTAAACGTCCGCTGGGAAACAATATCTTTGTTTTTTAGCCTGAAGGATGTGTAAAATCATCCGTTCTGGGCCAAACGTCACGTCACACAAGTAGAATGGACCTGCAAGAAGTTTCCCATTTGCGTCCACATTCAAATAACCAGCGGGCACTTTAGGACCATAAACCAACTCGGAATTAAAAAAACCCACCGACTGTCTATCACGCCCATCCAAAGTATACGCTTGGTTATTTGCATAGGTAAACAACGCCGGCACGGCCATTGGATCTGCATAAGTGAACATGTTCAAATTATTGAAGCGGCTTCCAAACGACTTTCCAGAAAGCGGCTCGAACGTATCACCAATTTTAGCAAAGAATACCCACGGAAATATTTGCTGTGGATGTGCAGTAACAACGGCAAGGCCCACAAGGGAAACAAGGAATTGGAAGGATCTCATATTTGACTTTTAGCCTTCTAAGGAGAAAACCCATTTTCTTTATATTTTTATATTCACTTGAGATCAGGCCATAACAAACCACTGCAACGGCTTATCGTTTTTCCTTGCATTGTTTTGGAAAAAAAATCAGGCCGATAAGATAAGGTGTGGGAAGTAGGAGGACTTGAAAGGCCGAGAATGGGTGCGCACCTCGCATGTTTCTGGATGCAGGATCCAGCTGGAATAGGAAATCCAAAATGACCTTTCAGCAAGGTATCGGCCGAACCGTATTTCCAGAACTGGAAAAAAAGACCTCAAAACGGAATTTTCAACGCAATCCAATGTATGGCTTAATTTGGGGAAAATCCCAGCCGAACCAGACTGCAGATGGAGCCTTTTCCCGTTTTGGCTAGACACGTATCAAGTCACTTGACTGCTCAGTCAACAGGAATCTTCAAATCCAGACGAGAAATTGTTATAAAGTCCTGAAACAATTTTGAATATGCAACTAACACGCTAATTAAAGTTTTCACATGAAAGACGAATGACACAATCGGTTTTATGATAAGCCAGAAAGTGTGTGACCTGAGTGACCTGCATTTAACGTGTATTTTCCATTATGTGCAGGTTATATCGCACGCAAACCCTCAAAGGCGCATTTAAGTGCGCGCACTCTCATTTCAAAATGGTCACCGCAGCCACGGAACTGGTTACGAAGGACCTAATGATTGAATAAATACCCGATTTTTTTAAAAAAAAAGTCTTGGAAAATTAGGAAAGTCCTTGCGATTCATGTTTTCTTTTTTTTTAAAAAAAATTCCTATTTTTCGTATTTGAACAATCAGCCCTCTTTTCCATGCGACTTAGTCCTGGTTAACCCAGTGGCTTCAGCGTGGTGACCTCCACTCCACAGTGAACTGTAGAGCTCAGAAATTCTAATTTTCTACTTTAAACACGAAATTTTCCACTCTTAATTTGCTATTTTTACCAAAAAAAAAAAAAAAAAAAAAAAAAAAATTTTCCAACTGGCCCTTTCCCGGGTTTTTTTTTGGCTCTGGGGGCTAGGTTCACTGGAGTCTCCGTGGCCCTCGGCTTAAAGACGGGGAGCCCTGTATACTTCCACCAGGGTTTTTTTTTTTCCTCTTTTTTTGTTATTTTTTTGTTATTTTTTTGTTATTTTTTTGTTTTTTCTGTTTTTTTGTTCTTTTTTTGGGGTCAAAGTCACGGCTCCAGCGTTTCTGGGAAGCACTTCTTCTCTGCTTTCATTGGTGTCCTGCAGATAGAACATGCTCCATGGCCGCACATGTCCGCGTATGACCCACCACCTCTACACCGACCTTTTCCCCCAAAAAAACGGGGGAAAAATGGATTGAAGTTAACCATAAGCTTATTTAAGGTTTACAAGTGTTAAATTTGTGGTTACAAAGGTTTGTATCTCTATTTTTTTTTTTTTTTTTCTTTTTTGGCTTTTTTTGATGTGGCAACAAGTCAATCCAGCAGTTGTGGAATGTCCCCCTTAAACAATCCACCATTTCTGAACCTCCCCCCCTTTTTTTTTTTTTTTTTTTTTTTTTTCGGCGGCCCCCAGTAAAGCATGTCACTTGGCAGACCAGTACATCCTAAAATGTATATTTGAATGCACGGGTGGAAAGATAGGTCGATTTTTCTAGAGTGCCTGCATACAAGCTTTCTTATTGAATCCACCACCTACACTTGAGAAGCTCCTTCAAACCTAAGAAAACTTTGTCACGTGAACATTTAACAGTTTCCGTTTACAGAAAAAAATGATGATTCAAAAGTTCACAGTCTACAACAGAGTAAGTAGAGTACCATTCATTACACCCACTGACCTGTATAGTAGTTGGTAGTTGGTAGTGAGGAAGATGGCCAGAAGTCACTGGCTTCAACACAGAACGGTCTAGACAATGAAGTAGTCAAAAAGTGGGCTTAACGGGCGGATTCTATAGTCTCATATAAAAAAAAAGAAAAGAGGAAAAAAAAAAAAAAAAAGAGGAAAAAAGAGGAAAAAAAACCGAAATTTGCAGCCAAAAGTAGTGCGATGGACCTGGTTTTGCCATACTCTCTCTCTCTATACGCTCTCTATACACTCTTCAACTATGGAAACACTCGTATACCCGAACGTATACCATTTCATCAAGTAATCTGTAATTCATACCGTGACCTTATACTTTACAGTCTATCTATCTATCTATCTAGGGTGTACTGGTCTATCTGTCTCTTTCTCAACTCCAGGAAATCTCTTCTATTGTGTATATTTCGACGACACTTTATTTTACACTAAACCACTCTGTGCACTACTATAATATAGTCTATACTCTATACTCTACTCTATACTCTACTCTATACTCTACTCTACTCTATACTCTACTCTACTGTATACTCTATATTATACTCTAGAGACCAGTTTGGCGGATTGGAGTGACTGGCGGATGGGGGATAATGAAGAAGCTCATTAGCAAATTGGTAGATCAATGCTCACTGGAAATTATTCTAGAAGGACTAGGGGTGGCTCTACACAACTCACCTGGGGAAGGCCAAATGGCCTGCATCTTTCCTGATTAGTCTATTGAAGATCTCCGTACAACGAGAAAATCCTTGAAAACGCAAAAAGAACTTTTTCATAGAAACTTATAGAAATTTAAAGAAAAAAGGAACATATATCACTTTTGAAGTGGGCTTGGTGAAGATTTTCTCGCTCAATTTGCTCCACATTGTGACCACCACCTGAAAATCTCAAATAAGGGCATATTCTATAAGCGACTGGTAGGTTTTTTTATGAAGACTCCAACCAATTCTTCGATTTTTGAAGTCGAAGTCGTCCAAAGTACGATTTTATTTGGTGCTGAAATTGCCAGAACCTCTTGTTTTGGTTTTTTTTTACTTTCCCGTGACCTTAACTGGATCCTCTATTGATGTATTATCACAAAAAGTTCCTAAAAAAAAAGCTTGAATGCTGTTTCCTAGCTTTATTGCCCGTGGCTTTTTATTTTGTTCAAAAATCGCCTTTCTTCTGCTCTTCTGTACGCAGAATCCAACCGTTTTATGATAACAATCATCAAAAATCGTGCTCTTCTCTGTTCTATGCACCACACTTGAGGTTGCTATAGATATATCTTGCTCACTTTACATTGTTTATGTGATCAGTATATGATATTACTATAAATTGGGCGAAGACCAGGCTTCAGCAGACGTAAAGATCACTCCAACACCTAGAGCTCATGTGGGGTGTGTATATAAGCCGTTGATCCTGAAATCCCCACGGTTCACAGTCAAAGCAATTTTTGAATTCCCTAAAAGTAAACCACTTAGGCAAAACCAAATTCAGCTCAATTTCTTTTGTAATTAAGGACAGCCTCTCGCATTCAATAGGGCTCTAATGGTGTCGTTGAACCGGAGATGATGAGATTGTCACGTGATCACCCAAGTAGTGGGCCATAAATCAAAATTCATGGAACCTTTTTTAAATCTAATCAATCGCAGCCATTTAATATTGCTATGTATCAATTTGGTAGTTAGCTTGTTATGCATTCGAAAGGGGGAGATGGAACCTGAGCCTTATATGCAGTCCGGAAACGTATATATATATACAAGAAGGGCCAAAAAAAAATTTAGTTAATATAAAAAACGTAACAATTTATTTAAAGAACATCGGTTCTATCTTCAACTTTGGGGAAATACCTTTGGACTCCAGATCACGTTCAGGAAAGCTCATAAAGTCTCCCAAATAAAAACCCAAACATCCCGAACTGTCTTCTCAACTGTTTCTACTTAGTTGACACCGGCCGAAGGTAAAGATTCACCAAAAAACAAGCTTTTCCTTGACGTAATTTTGAGTTGCCCTGCACAATCACCGGGCGAGAGCCTCGGTATAAGTCACACGAGTAAAAAGGCCCATCCAAAAGCTTGCCGAAATCATTAAAATGGAACGAAATCAACCGAACCCTAGGCCCAAAGGCTAGTTTGGTATTGACAAACCCCACGTTTCCTGCATTTCGATCTCCCCAGGGCATCACCATATTTTCATTTATAAGGAGAAACTTGGGCGGAGTGGCCGTTTGGTCGCCATAAACGAAAAAATTTAAACCTCCGTCTTGCTCGTGTCCACGTGACCAGCCCGTAAGTGGCAAGAGGCTATTATTTATTTGGACGAAAAAAACCATTGGCACTAATTCATTGGCCCATACTGTGGTCAAAAATAAATATGCGGTAATGAGTTGTGTGGCTGAAATAAATTGTGTGGTTGAAATGTACTGTGATGCTTTCATGATTCTGAGAAGTTTGGGGTCTACATTAAGGGTATGGAGACCCAATGGATTTTATATGAATAAAAAGAAACGGAAGAAGTGGGAAGTTTTTGGATTAAGTAAAACCAGGGAATGACCTTTTTGTTTTGAAAACAATCGCCGTAGAATTGTATGATCATCACACTTTGATTGTTTGGAATTCCTGCATATAGTACAGCCTCCTAACTCCATCCCCCATTATACTACTCCGTGACCCAAATCTCGAACCTATTAGCTCTTTATAATTTCTACATGTCTATTAAACCAATTTTCTGCTTTTCTCTACGATTTGTTTCTATCGTAGCAAAGGATCCTCTGTGTCTAGATTGCTTGGTTAATGACACCATGCAGTACCGGGAAATATTAAGCGATAGGCCTCCACCGATTCTTCTTAAGTATGCATTACTTACACTGAGGGGCTAAACTGGCTGAAATAGTCAATTTGCGAGATTGAGCAATTAAAATTCATCAACATTAAAAATATCAGGCGATACCAAGTGCACGGGGACTATATGCACACCTGCTCCAATACTAGTTCAGATTAAGGCCCTAGTCTTAGCACGCATTAAGAGTACAAAATTTCAGTATTTTGGGTTAAACAGACGAGCTTAAATTCCAATGTGTAGTAGAAAGGAGGGTAGTATCACGTGACAATAGATTTCTTTCACCTGGTGTACGGGTGTGAGACCCACCATAAACTGGCCAGTGGCCGCCAAGAGACCATTTTTGGATGAAAAAAAAAAAAGACAGCCACAAAAATTTCAAATAATAATCAGAATTATTACCATTTTTTTAAAAAAGGAATTTCCTTCAATTCCCCATTTTTAAAGTCACATTTATTCATCGAGTCTCACTTGCACTTTATTTCGCGTTTTTCAGCTGAGCCCATCCAAAGTAAGAATACCTTGGAAAACACCCTCCACCGAGCCACACCAATCAATCAATCGAGCCAGGTGAGTGGCCCTAAACCAGAGCTGTTGGAACCACCATGGGAAATTTGTTTTCCAGAGACCACTAGACCTGTTTTTTTTTCTACAGAAAATCAGCTAAACACATGAAATTTCTCCGTTTTTTCATTCTTGTTCCGGCTTACCGTAGTCTTTACTGGACGTCCAACGAATACCCACGGAATTTACGTGGGTGGAACAAATTTTTAAACATCACGGTAACTTTAAAACGACTACCATGAAGCGATTTATAAACTAAAGAAACCCATTTTTTTAAAAATCCAAATTCTCATGGAAAACAGTAACTATTCGATGCTTAAGTGCACCACAGAACGAACTTGGACTTACAAATCTTTTTCGAGAAAAACCAGTTTTTGAAAAATACTTTTTCCTAAGGTTTAATGGAAAAATGGAGTTGAAGATTTCCGTTGGTAAACCAGTTGCTCAGTCGGAGGGAAGCATTATTACCTTGAGATTCCGCTTTTGGCACCACAATTTCGTGGATTCATTATTTTATGGATTTATTATTTTCTTAAATTCCAAAACATAATTTACTGAAATAGTCAGAAAGTATCTGTACAGTCAGTTCTTACTTGATGTTCTAATAGTCGCCTTTACTTCCTTATAGATGACCTGCATATAACACCACATCGTACTACTCCGCTACTTATAACTAGATACATTATTTATTACTTGACTAAACTTGACAAGTTATAATCTTTACAGCTTAGAAAAAGAGCCCTAGATCTTTCCGGGTTAAATTGTCGATACGGCACGTGACCGTGGCTAGCAAACCTAAAATCAATCTTAAAGCTGCTTAACAAACAAGGTACCTCTGTTTTTTTTTTTTTTTTTTTGAAGGTGACATGTCACAATTTACACAGTATTGGTAGCGTTTCCTTTCATTGCTTTTATGGGCAACCTAGGCTTTTTTAGAGGCAAAAGGTAAACATCCACCGGATAACAATCCTCAACGGGAAGGTCAGACACGCCGGCGAAAATCATCCGCATGCGGCCAAACGCTGCTTTGCACGAACGGAACTCTTCACTGGTTATTTTCAGATTTTGGTCCATTTCTAAAGGTATCTTAGAAACTTCGGGACCAAAAGCAAGCATCCCGTTATATTTTCCTAAATCCCCCGGATACTCATCGTCATCGGTGAACGCATATTTTCCTCTTAAACTGAACTCTATAGGGAGCGGGTTGTACACGTCATGCGATAATAAACCCACGGATACGCCCCGCTTGGTGAAGCCGGTCGACGATAAGGCGATATATCTATCCTTGACTTTCACGTAAAAGGCCAAGGGGGGCTTGGTCTCTGCCAATGTAGTGGCAGCAATGAGAGAAGAGAGGAGTAGCTGAGAGAGTTTCATGGTGATGATATAAAGGTGGATTTTTTTTTGGAATTTCGGGAAAGTATACACTTTTTATATTATAGTCTTTTAAAAAGAGCCATTTCGGAACCTTGGAGTCATTTGGACTTTGGAACCAATTTGGGGCCTTGGAGCCAATTGTAAAGGGTACTTTTGGAACAATGAAAGGCACGGATCACGCCACAGTTCCATGCAATGATCCCCTCTTTCGGCTTCTTGTATATTTTAACCCGGCGGAAAGATTTCTAGGGCTTGAATAACGTTTTTTATAAAATCTGGCGTTTTTAAGTTAACTTATTGGTTGATGAATTGGAAAAAACCGGCCAAAAACCTCTCCCCATCACTTTTCTCGGGTTTTCTGAACCCCCAAATCGTAAATTGTACTTCTTTGGAGGGAGCTATTGAATGGACTCACACGGCGAGTACTTTTAAGTCACGAACTCAAGTGGTACGAATGGATCATGACAATAGATGTGGAGGGTCCTGCATATAATGCAATGTGTGACGTTGGACTCAATATTGAAGCTTATAAATGCCTTTCTATACAGTCCGGCTCTGATGAATCTACCAAAGACCCTACAAAAATTTATTCCTAATTCCTGTAATCGGAACAATCCATTTACCAGAACCTACGATAAGAAACTGGCTTCCAACACACTGGCGACACGAAAATCGCCCAAACGGGAAACGCAGTAAGCTAATTTTGAACTGCCAATGAGTCAAGCCCCGGGACTCGGGGTCATCACTTTTGTTTTCCCGAAAATGACGCTTTGGTTGGCTGCAAAACAAATGGCATCATGCAGATGTCCGGCATACAGGCCCCGAGCTTGCAGCCCAGGAACCGCAAATTGTTGCGAAATCCCCTCCCCCCCAGACAAATCTCGTGAGGTGCGTCTTTTCATGCGCGCTGATGCGTAATCTCTACAGTCTGGTCTTACCCCAGCCATTGCTTCCGTACTCCCCACCACTCGAAAAAACAAACCAAAAAAAGAGATAAAGAAAGAAAGAGTCAGTATAATACATGAACAAGTTTTTGTCTGTTTTCCATTTTTTAAAGCAACGGAAAGCACATACAAGGACCTTTTCCGCGATATAATCAACCTCAAGCACTTCCGTTCAGTTCACTTGGAACACTAAAACGTATTATTGACTTAAATTCCCCTTTTCTGACATGTTCTTCATGGGCTTTTCTATGAGCATTTAAAGAAGTCCTCTTGTCCGGCACAAAACCCACGGTCCGTCTTTAGGTCACTGTTCTGGTGAGACACATTGAGGAGAGGTTCCGGAAGAGGTTGCATCCACAGAATCTTCCAGAGCGTACTCCTAACAAGCTCGTCCTCTACAATACAGAAACATACGTTATTGGGCGAAATTGGAAACATTTTAACGAAAAAACCGTGGCTTTAGCTGAACCACTGTTCCTGGTATGTATACCTGTACTTCTCAGGGCAGAATTCGTGAATAAATCCTTACTAAAAAAAGAAAAAAAGAAAAATAGTACTATCCGTATCTAAGTAGCAATAATTAAATTAAAAAAAAAGAAAAAAAGTACTATCCGTATCTAAGGAGCAATAATTAAATTAAAAAAAAGAAAAAAAAAAACGTCGTTGACTGAAAAATTAGGGCAGCTCTTCCAGGTACAGTACTGGAAGTGACCAAGTGCGGTACAGAAAATGCTCAAGTGCGGTACTGGAACTGACCAAGTGCAGTACCCTTCATAATCAAGTAATCCTTGAAGCATTGGCCAATCACAAAAAACGTCTTATAGCCTAAGGACCAAATCTGAAATTGTCTATGATCCTGCACTTAGTGGAGGGGGAGGATACAACTGGTCCAACTTTTCCGCGTACCGGAGAAGACACTTTCTTGGAGTCATCTTAATGATCTTCATAGATTCGCTACACAGGCGGTTTTTTTCATGGAAAACCGCAGCGTACAGCTTATGGGGTCTTCCTAAAAGAATAGCATTTTTAAGAATGCATTCCTGGGAAATGGAATCGAGATACAAATAGTACTTCCTGCAGATAGTGTCGACCGTCGCCTTGACCATTTCCGTTTCTTCATCCTCGGCCGTTTGCCTCTTGGGATGCTTACCCTTACATAGCATTTTCTGAGCACATTGCATTTTGAAATCAAGCTCTCTTCTTTCATATGTCATTCTCTTGTACAGTCCCCGCAGCTGCAAATCGTCACACAGACTCATATTTGCACCCACCGAGCCATGGCATACTTTACGGTAAAGACATTCGTGGGGAACTGACGGGCCAATGAAGGGAATATCGGTACAGTCATAGCCGTCAAAGTAAAAGTAGTCAAGAAGCGGGCGGATTCGGCCGGAGGGATAAATAATCGATACTACTTCTTCCAAAGCTGGCCCCAGACGTTTTTCTCGCGGTCTGATAACGGATTTTCCGGGTATAGGCGATTTTTGTGATTTTCTGGGTATAGGTAATTTCCTGGGTTTAGGTATTTTGTTGGGACAGATGATTTGACGCACACAGTAAGGGTCTAGACCAACCAAAGATTCGATGTCAACGTAAGATTTGGACTTATCATGAGCACATTCGGTTGGCTCGATCTCCTCAATACAAAAAACGTGGTGGATACATTCGAACGGTATATCTTCAATATTTGAATCAAAGTAGAAAACACACCGGTTGCCTAAAGCTTCCGAAGGGTCTTTTGGAAAAGTTATTGAAATGTCGTTTGGAGAAGTTACTGAAGCAGCAGAAGAAATGAAAAAAGCGGTACATAGTACGACCAAGTAGGAAAGTTGAAAACCCATTTTTTTGGGAGGGGGGACTGGCGAAATCTTAGGATGTACGAGGCATTAAGTAGTGCTTTTAGGCAGTACACCCTAAGAGGTCGTGTGGTTTTGCTAAATCCGTCCAGGGTCATTTATTTCCTCTCGAAGTCTCTTGCACCAGAGACAATGGTCCTGTACATGGCAACAGCAGGACTTGAAGCTTTAACCTTGGTCATGCACCTTTTTTAAAGGAGAAATTAGGAAGTAACCGTTCTAGAATTAGTAAATCACCAAAACCGCTAACACACTACACTCAGAAGTCCTCACGCTCCGTGGTCAAGCTGGATTCGAAATCCTCATCAAAATGACTGGAGCCTTTTTAGGGCTCCCAGTCTTTTAGAGCTCCCGGTCTTTTAGAGCTCCCAATCGTATTTTAAAGCTTCCAGTCTCTTTTACTCGTCTTTTCTTGCTGCGGTACGTTGGGTGAGGCTCCATGGACTGGGATTTGGACGGTAAATTGCGGATATCCGGGCACAGCTTTCCAGGATGTGAGACAAAGGTTGTTCAAGTTGGAATTCTATGCTGAAACCATTCTGATTCCCAAATCAAGAAATCCTGGGATTCTTAGAGTATACACTGCTATGGTGAAAGAGTTCCCCAGAATACAGGAAAACACAGTGGTGCGGTGACCTTCTTGGGCGTAAATTCTGTAGTGGGGTATGGTATAGTAGAAGATTCGATAATTCTGGAGAGGCAAATTGGACTGATTCCCTTTATGGACTGTGAAGTACGAGATTAGAGACGTATCAGTATTTATAGGGGCCAAAAGTACGGGAAAAGTAGGGGGAAAAGCCCTTATATGCAGGCACTTTCCATAGCAAGTTGGGGTTAATAAATAAATGGATGGTAAACCTGGAGAGCGTACCTTTACAGAGCTAGCTTTATTTTTTTGTTTTTTTTTTATGACCTAAAGTACATGTCATATTTATTCTTGGAATAGTACAGGTCTCATACCGAAGTTTATGTGCAGGCCACAATTCCCCATAATTACAGAACTGAGTATATGGACTTGGAGGATGGATGGATCTTTTAAATTTAAAGGAGAAATAAAAAAAAATTGTGGGATTGGACCGTAATTCATAGTGAGAAGTTGTTCGATCTGCGCCTATATGCAGGACATAGAGCTCCACTCTAGCAAAATGTAAAGCAGCATAAACCGGCTTAGGACAAAAAAATTTCATTATATAGAAACACGGGATTTTAAAAAAATCACTCTACATTTTGGAATAGATTAATCAAATATGTTCCATACCGTCAACCGGTGGGCTTCCTTATTCTTCATCTCTGGCTTTAGAGCTTAAATAAAAACCTACACTCCTCCAAAATTATTACATTTTGTCTTTTAATTCATCGGATATGCTTTAAAGTTTAGGTTGAATGTCAGCTTTCCACCTTTCGCTATTTTACCGTTTCTACAGTTTCTACAGTTTCCACAGTTTCCACAGTTCTACAGTTTCTACAGTTTCTACAGTTTCTAGCTCTACAATCTACAATTTCTACTTTTTTCACTCCAAGAGCAATATATTCTCCTCATGTTGATAATTAATAAACTTTGGATGTAGGAAAGTATAAAAAAATTTCTATGGTGGGTGGTGAACATAGAGCAGACAGACTCTGAGACTGTATTGTAGAATAGCGTAGTGTACTTCCACGATCAGGTGTTTCAGATGTGTTTCAGATAATTTTTGTTTTTCATACTTTAAAAGTAAAGATTTATGTATATTTATTTATGCTTTTTTTTTTTGTTCTTTTTATCTTTATTGATCTCAAATATGGCTATTTGTCTGACGTGTTACGGTACTCACTTTCATCTGTTTTGATTGGATGTTTGTAGTGTTTAGTGATGCTAGGCTTATATACACACCATATAAGAGTGGATCTGCATTAATAAAAAGACTTTGAATTTAATTTGTTTCATGAGATTTGGGCCTGGGATAATGCGGAGAAACAGTAAGTAAATTGAGTTTTCGCACCTATCTTTCCATGCGCGCCATGTTGCACCCTGCAGTACAAAGACCACCAAAACGGACCCTGGCAAATCAGCACCAGTTAAGCCGTAATTTTTCATATTTTGAAGCCCTTCATTTATTAATTCTTCATCTATTTGTTTGCTCATGTCAGCCAGTGCTCCCATTTTCTTCATAAGGCAAAAGGTAGATTTCCACCTTAAAGCAGTTCCCAAACTCGTTACTGGTTGTTATTACACGCACAAGACTCGCCACGCTCGGGCAAGAGTAGAAACGATGATTCCGAACGCTCATTTCGTCATTGAAATGCAATCCAGTGGTGGGAACAGTGGGACCAAAGAAAAATCCTTTTTCTTCAAACCCCGCAGACCCAGGAGTAATTGAATTTTTGGTAAATGCACGGTTGTTTTGGAGGTAGAACCGGGCAGGAGGAGCCAGAGCATTTCCGTAAGAAAACACACTACGGTCTTCTCTGAATTCAGAGAAAATGTGACCGGATAACGGCTCCGAAAAGCCTTTAAATCGGGCATAGAACACCAACGATTCTCTTGAAGACTCAAGCGTATCTTTACGGAGATCTTCATCATTTCTTTCAGGTATATGGCTTTGTTCCAGCTGGTAACTTGGCGTGGGATCAAATATGACGTTTTCCTGGTACTCAGAAGACGATTTAAGGGCAATTTCATTCTGTTCTTCATAGGGTAAAAGATAAATTCCCACGGCAAAACAGTTCTGGTTTCGCTTGGTACTGATCACTCGGTCATTGTTGATGTTGTTTCGACAAGAATAGAAGCGAGTATTGCGGACCTTCATTTTGCTGGTCAACTTCATTCGGGTCCTAAAAACCCATAAGCCATATCCAAACACATCTCCATGAAACCCTGCATACCCGGGAGTTTCGCCGTCTTGGGTCGTAGCAAAGCCATTTTCTAGCGTGAACTGTGCAGGAGGGCCTGCTGACTCTCCGTAAGTGAACGCACTGGTTTCTGGAGTTAGGAATTCGAACACCAGTCCGGAAAGAGGCACCATTTCGTGGTGGACTTTGGCGAAAAAAACCATGGGCACATCCAGAGACATGTTTTGAGAAGTGGCCGGTTGAGGTTTCTGGCCTTTCCTCGGCCCATGTATTCTACCATTTTTCATGGCCATATTTCTCACCGACGTTCCTTTGGTTTTATCGTAGGGCAAGAGGTAAATGTCCACGTGGAAACAATACTCGGACAGGGCTATTTTGGGTCTATACAAGATTCCATGCTCTTTGGAGTTGGCCATAATGCACGAGTAAAACGGTCCATCGAGAAGCTTCTTAGTTTTGTCGAATTTCAAATCTGAAGGAGCAATTCTAGGCCCAAATAGAAAAAACGGCCGGTCAAACCCAACATATTCGGGTGTTCCAAATACTCCGGTGTAGGCGTGGTTTCTATTTAAGGTGATCTCAACGGGCTTGGCCTTCTCATCACCGTATGAAAACAGACTGACTTCCCCGAATTGGCTTCCGAGAGGCTTGCCTGAAAGCGGAACCAAGGAGTCGTTGACCTTGGCGAAAAAAACCAAGGGGAAATGGGGTTTTTTCCGCGCAGCAACGGGAACAATGGCCACGAGGAGCAAAAGGATCACTTTCATGGGATATATTGAGACGTCTTGGAATGAAGACACCTGTGTTGATGAGCGAGCGACTCACGTGACCCTGAATTTGTTTACTAGCCACTTATGTCCGAAAAAAAAAAAAGGTAGTAAGTTGGGCTGGCCAAGACGACTGTGTTGTGGGAAAAGAAACGGTGCATATGCTAGCCAAATGGACTAGTTGCAGGAACTCACTTTATCTGCAAATCCAACGCGCCATGCATTGCGCGCACTTGAGATCTTTCGCGTACGGCTAAACCTAGACCCTTGAACTCATTCACACTAGTGGCTTGACCATGTACTCTGACGCGGCCAAAAAAACGGGGAATGGGCATTTCCTCTTGCAACGGCCTGCATATGGTGCAGCCGACGCAGGAGCCGCACTTCACCAGGTGCAACGAGGCCAAACCAAACCCCACCTTGGCTAACTGCACGCAAGCCCAAATAAATGTTTTGCCCCTGAACCTACCATATCTCCGTGAATAAGGCCATTCTGCAGGGTTATGGTGCATGCGCCTGGGTACAGCTGAACAAAAATATAAAATAAAATAAAAAACTGGGATTCCATGGATCCACATTTTTTGAAATCTCAAATCAATATCCCTGATTCATTCGATCTGATGATTACAAAGGAGTTGGGCTTTAAATAGATCTCAGAAGACTTCAAAAATCTGTGGCAGACCCTCTTTTTTTTTTTTTTTTTTTTTTTTTTTTTTTTCTTGTAGCGGATTATTGAGGAAGATTACGAAGGGAGATCAAGGAGTAACAAGACGCGTTGAACGCCTAACCTATTCACGTGATGTGACCATTTTGTCTATTTTTGTTTATTTTGTTTATTTTGGCTATTTTTCCTATTTTTTCTATTTTTCCTATTTTTTCTATTTTTTCTATTTTTTCTATTTTTTCTATTTTTGTTTATTTTTAGCTGTTGTGACCTTTGTTTAATCCTGCACATTCATGATTTTCATTGTGGGATTACGATCAGCCAAAGCTGCCGACGCGACTGCGCAACCGTACACCGGAACAAGTTCCCCAGACTGGAGGAATAGTTTTTTATAGATTTTTTTTTATTTTTCCGGTTTTTTTTTTTTTTTAAAATAATGGTTTGCTTGAAAAAAATTATATAAATTTTTTCCTTTTTTTTTTTTCTTTTTTTCTTTTTTTTTTTTTCTTTTTTTCTTTTTTTTTTTTTTTTATTTTTACTGTTTTTTTGTCTTTTTTTTATTTTCTCTCCTTTTTCTCCTTTTTTTCTTTTTTCTCTTTTTCCTCCCTTTTTTTTCTTTCCTGCACGGCGCAAAAGGTCCCTAACGACCCATGAAAAAACGAAAAAATGAAAAAAAAAAAGGAAACACCTTATATCAATTTCTTCAAGCTAACCCATAATTTAAAAAAAAAAAATAACATACAATAGAAATCAAGTCAAGTTTACCCTGATATTACCGGGATATTCTACCTTGATTTCCACCACTGACCATGGCGGACTGCATAGAAATACGCCTTTTGCAGCCATTCCGCGCCAACCGCGCGCACCAAAAAATATCATCATCACTCCAGAGTACTCTTCATTTCGCTATAAGTCTGTAGCCAAACGCTGGATAAAAGCCAAAAAAACAGGGAATATAAGTGAAAGATCTCTAGGGTCATAAGCTTTCTTTATTTTTAATTTTAAAATTTAAAAAAGACTCAAGGGTGACCTCACAATTCTCCGAGGTTCCTCATTCAACTCTCTGAGGTCCATTCATACGATGGGCAGCAATGCATATATTGGGATACGGAGAAACGTGTAAAGCTCCAGAATCAGTTAAACTTTTTAGCTTTTTTTCTCTTGAAATGGAAAGCACTTTTATCCTGGAAAAAAATATCCATGGGAATTTGGGAGTACGGCTAGAATGCTTGATCTTAGCTTCTCTTAGCAGTGAAAGTATCTGGGAATGAACGAAGGAGCCGGTTTTTTTTTTTCCTTTTTTTTTTGGTTTTTTCCTTTGGTTTTTTCTTTCTTCTTTTTTGGTTTTCAATATTCCATTTGAAACGTGTGAAAGATTTAAGCAGTCAAAAAGCGATCACTTGGTCTTCTTTGTAGCTCATTATCTGGAATATAACGAGAAGACTCATGGTGCGATCTCCTTTTTACGTTTCACCAACTCCACAAATCCTGGAATTTTCCCCAATTAAAGCTGTACATAGTTTGAGGCTCTAAGTACGGTTAGCAATGGTAGGAAGAAAAAGTATAAAGCTTTCAATCTGGGCTTTGGAAGTAGACTCGTTCCTTAATAACATCCCGATCCAAAACAAATGTATTTATACATATAAGAAATTTAATGATTCACACTAGTTATAAAATAATCTCGACCTGGAGCTGTTTTGGGGTCTATACCTTTTTTTGGGTTGTCAGAGTAGACGAGGCTCCGAACCTTAAGTCCATTTTAATAGAATCCATAAAAATTAATGGGTGCGGATTTCAAGAGGATTGACGTCCTTTTATAGTGCGCAGGTTGCGACTTCTGAAACATATGCGCCCTCAAATACTATATACACTACGTTATGCTGCACTGCAGTACACCCTAAGATTTCCGGTCCTTCTCTGCCACCCCCACTCTTATTATTCCAGAATTGACCAAAATAAGTATGAAAAAATGGTAGATTTGGGTGTGTTTAAATCAAAAATGCAAGCACTCTTCCATAATTTTTCCGGCTCTCAAAGTTTCATTAACTGAAGGGAAGTTTGTCTATAGAGTCTCATACTTAAGCAGATAAAGAATCGTTTTTTGTTGGTTTTTTTGATTCGGTGGAATTTTATTTTGAACTAAAGTCTTTTCTAAACATATTAATATTTTAACCAGTTTGCAGCTTTTGGTGTTTTTGTATTGGTGTTTGGATCTGTCATGGCACTTCGCTCTAATGAATTATCCAAAAAAAGGAGGATTTTGCCTCTGGCTGTTTTGGTATCTACACGACTTCTCAGCTTTCTATGCCAATTAAGGCTCAAGAGATCACCAAAAAACCACCTCGGCTTATGGTAAAAAATAAGGATTTCCTAGTTTAGAATTATAACAGAACCATTAATCCAAACAGAAAAATGGGTCCTGAAGCTCCCTACTTGGAGGAAGTTATTTTTAGCCAATGAGACTCACGTGCCAATCTGGAATCGTCTATTTTCTCTCTTCCCGTAAAAATACCACATCTTAATGATTTTCCAATTTTTCTGGTCACTTCCCCGACTTTAGTTCTGAGGATCCTGAGTTTTTTTCAAAAATATGGCATTGTCCAGACTTTAGCCGGTTGATTTTCGGGCCTTGCAGTTGATTTTCGGGCCTTTAAATCGTGGAGAGGGACTAAAACTCTTGCATGTAGCTGGACGTACAAATGGAGGGTTTTCTACGAATAGATTAGTGAATCTGACGGTCCGTCTAGATTACTAGGCTTAAAATACGTATGCGCAGATAATGAAACCACTGTCCTGCCACTAATTGGTCTGGGATTTAAATGTGCTAGAATATTGAGAAACTTTTATATTACGCTGATCTCAATTTGGACCCTGGGAACAAGTTTGACCTATGTGGCTTGTTCAATAATAGACGTTATGTACCTTAAAGGGTTATCTGCAGGCTTTTTTCTATGTGCAGGTCCGCTTGGGGTCGAGTTTAAGGCTTCCAGTTGACCAATTCACTCCAAATTTAAAATATAAATACTAGGTACTGCCTATATAAAGCTATTATAAATTTTGTTCAAATTCATTGTGTGTGTGGCTAGACAATTACTCTTCTCTCGTGGACTCCTGCATGGTACTGCACATAGTTCACCATGGTTAATTCTCACTTTAACTTATTGAAGAACCACCAATTAAATTTCTCTACTAAACCAAATTCGCTGGATTGAGTTCTGTTCAGAGAAGAGTGTTTTTCTTTTTTTTTTTTGGAAATTTCGGTGAAGGTGGCATCCGTAGACCCCAAATTTAGGCCGGTTAATTCTGGGTCTGAATTACTCGTCCCAAAAAAGACCAATCCTGAAAAATACAGTTCAACAAAAGGAAACCTCGTTTCGCTTGCCATGAATTTCCGTAGTGCCGTAAGTTGTTTGTTGAAAACGGCGGAATTTGAGCCAAGGCCAATTGTCTCAAGACATAAAAGGATAAAAATACCGATGTTCTGGATGCAATTTTAACGAAAAAGATGAATTTGGGCGAAAACCCGGTCCAAAACGATTGAAATTCGGCCGAAATTACCACTTTCCTCTTCTGAACCATTGTTCTGGTCAATGGAATGGCCTGTTTTGGACTAGTAAATGCAGGACGTTTTATCTCCAACAAGCTTTAAGCTTTAACAAAAGATACAGCTAGATTTAATACGCGTCACCAGGGGAATTTGGACCAGTTTGGCCCCCGTGCATTATATGCAGGCGCATGAGTCTAACCGGTAAACAAAGGTATATGTAAGGATGAGTATGAGTAATTTGTAAACACGAGCTTGAAGAGTGTAAATGCAAAAAACACGAGGGCTTTGTTTTGAATTCCTGTTTTTGTTCGAAAGAGTTCAGGGTCAGGGCAAGTATTGCCCCGTTGGGGGGTTGTGTGCAGGACCAGATGTCATGTAAGGTTCTTTGAAGCTTCTATTCTATTCCATGCCCGTGTTTAAATACAAATGGAGGTCTATATAACCAGCCCCAACCCCTTTTCCAACCACAAGTCATTGGAATCCCCATGAACGCAATTTTGATATTGACCTTGCTCCTCTTATATGCAGTCCGGGCCGAGAGGGACCGGATTTTCTACGCCAAAATCGATGGCAAATTCGTCACACTCACCGATATGGACTTTGTGCATCAAAATGATCCAGAATCCTTCGATTGGCCCGTTAATTCCGTCCCCGTATTCACCT
This sequence comes from Metschnikowia hawaiiensis, assembly GCA_002370325.1. Taxonomy (NCBI): domain Eukaryota; kingdom Fungi; phylum Ascomycota; class Pichiomycetes; order Serinales; family Metschnikowiaceae; genus Metschnikowia; species Metschnikowia hawaiiensis. The sequence goes on from NLAM01001026.1 coordinate 49,316, forward strand.
TGGACACGGAAGACGAGATTGCTTGTACTGGCTGGGGCGAAAATAAGAAATATTTCGGCTATTCCAAAGGTATGATGATTCTTGGTAGCCGGGATAAGGTAGAGCCATTCAAATTACATTTAAACGGGCGTCAGAAAGTCATGAACCTTTTCCGGTACTGTAAGCCTTACAGGCCCAACGAGTGCGTTGAAGCAGGCATTTATCTCTTGTCTGCACTTGAAGCTTTTCACCAGGAACACAAGCCTGTTTCTATAGCCGCACGTGATGAAGATGGGGACATTTGAAAAACGGCTTTTTTTCCGTGTCGAATGGTGAATTGGAACCGGTTATTCGATGGCTGAGGGTAGTATGCAGTCCAGCCTGGTAAAAGTCCTGGGAAAGTCCTGGTAGAAACTCCAGATTCAAAGCCCTGCACAGAGTGCTTTAGTTGACATTCGAGAAAACAAAACTTGTGTAAGAGTTGTCAATTGACGAGTATTAATTTGGTCAATCCGTAGACTTTCATTGCATGCAGGACGTGCATTTTTCAAGCAGGTTCTCCCTTTTTCCAGTCCCATACAAGACAAAATTTGGATACATTTACGGTCAAATTCTTGATAAGAAATTCGAATTTTGGCTAAATTCTTGATAAGGAATTCGAATTTTAGGTTAAATTTTGATTATTGGGCTGGGTGTGCATATAGTCGCCAAAAGATTCATCGCTCGCGTTACCATCACGAATTACACATTTGGTGGAAATTGGACAGGAATTTTTTTTAAAAAAAGCATAGGTTTACGTTGTTTGAATATTTACAAGAAATTTACATGAAATTCCCCCGTTTCCCGGTTTTCCAAAGCCACCTTTCTGTTCAATTCTGGTCAAGTGCGCATTTACCCGAAACTACCAGCAAAACCATAAAAAAACCACGGAAATTTCGGTAAGCTTTATTAGTCAATTCAAATACACATCTTTTTTTTAAAAAAAGTGACCAAAAAATGACCTGTTTAGTATGAAAATTTAGACAGAGAACTCATTCTGGTGGGAAAGAAAGACTAGACTGGAGACTGGTGCTTGTGTGCAGGATTCCGCATTAAAAGTCCCCACATTGACCTAAAACTCTCGTTCAAAGTGATGGATTCGTACCAATTACTTGAGCATGGAAAACAGTTCCAGTCGATTTTTTTTTTAAGCATAAGTAAGGATTACGTAATCAAGCACCAATTTATAATAAAATAAAAAGCATATTTTCCAAATTGGTAATTGGCCTTTTTTTCCCTGGTCAAGTGACTGATTCCTATCGCATCCAATGCGGATCTTCTAATTGCCATAGTGCCTCGGGAAAAATACCTAAAAAGGCCATTTTTTCGGTGATAGGGTATTTTTTCCATAAGAAGCCGAATTCCATAGTGAAATCCCCATAAAAAACGGACAAATGCAGGGGTTTCAGGCTAGTCTTGGGGAGTCTCGTAGTATCCACTGCACCACGTGTTTTCGACACATCTCAATTTCAAAAAAAATCAGAGCATGTGACGTTTACTACAGGGGATTGAAACGGTCTGGCTGACTGAAATTGCCAAATCCCTTTTTTTAGAACTTTCAACTCGAAAAATGTACCCTTTAGGGCCATAATATTCTGTTACAGTACTAAAAGCATAATTAAAAATGGCTGGGGAAAAGATTATCCTTTTACCTCTGAAATTTATATTGTAATATTTAGTTTATGGGGTTTTGTATGGAATTATATGGCCATGCTGCTGTTTATGTTTTATCCTGCATATAAGCACTTGGCTCCCAAAAGGCCCCCCTCTAAAGCCTTTAAACTTCAAAAATCCCATAATTCTAGCTTTTATCTTGGGCCAGCCCTTTAAATCATATATTTCAAGATTTACAAGGTTAGAGATGGGCCCGTGGAGTGTGTGTTGAAGCCTCCGTGTGCTTATGTGCAGTACGCGGCTGAACATTACAAACAATGTCTTTTTTTTTTTTGAAAAACACGTGCAATAAAATTCTTTGGATAACTCCATATTTTTTTCACACAAGTTCAGAAACGTAAAGGTCCCGAAACGTAGCCTGAAAACCGGAAAAAGGCGTAGACAGGCCATTTCTCGGCCCCAGTTCTGAGTTCCAAATTCAAGGAACTTCCAGTACTTTTCTTTTCTTTTTATTTTCTTTTTATTTTCTTTTTATTTTCTTTTTTTTTAATCTTTTTTTTTGGAAGAATCCCTCAAAATTTGTGTAAAATTCTCAAAATCCCATTTTTTGGTAACGCCCCATGGCAAAAAATCAATGGAGAACAATGGGATTTTCAGAATAAGGGACTGGTATTTTTCGTTTTTCGCACTCAATTCAGTGCGCACGGTCAAGTGGCTTTACCCTCGCGAAAAAGTGTCGCTCAAAACCACAGGACATTTTGGACAAATTAGACAAAAGACAAATTAGACAAATTAGACAAAAAGACAAAAAGACAAATTAGACAAAAAGACATAATGGAAAATGGACAAAACGGAAAATAGACAAGAAAAGATGGGTCTTGGTAGAGAATGAATCTTGCAAAAAATAAGCATGTGACGGGGAAAATGGGGGAGATTTGGACAATAGGAGCCCCAGGAACAGGCTGCGTGCAGGAACGGACCTCCATGCAGGAATAGGACTCCATGCATCTGGTCATGCGCATAAAGAGAGAGAGCTCCATACCCAAACCCCATAAATTCCTCCATTTCTGTAGCCATTTCTGTTTTCTTCCAGCCATGAATGTGTGGAAATCACCGAGTCTTTCTATGTAAATGTACCAAAAAAAAAAAAAAAAATAAAACCCGATTTTGCTGTTCGCTGGTTTCGCTGATGTTCCAAAGGCCGGCCGCTTCCCTGGGCCAGGCCCACTTTCTTCTTAAACCCCCAGTTTATTTTTTTTTAAAAGGAAATAAACAAACTTTAATTGAAACTTTGAAATGAGAGATTTCAGCCCATTTTAGGGATTTGTTGGTTTTTGTAGTTCCCAAAGAGGCAGTTCATTAAGCTGCAGCAGTACAATGACTGGAAAAAGCTCCACTTTTAGCCCTGAATATGCAGGCCTTTTGGAATCTCCCCCTTTTTGGAATCTCCTTTTTTTTTTGAAATCTCCCCTTTTTTGAATATCCCCCTTTTTTGGGCTAAGGACAATTTCTCTTCGTCTCCATGCCACGATACAGGAACACGCTAAACCATTATAGTCACGGATGAAAATATGGAATTCCTGATTTTAGGGGGTGAGTCGGGAAACCTTATTTTGGAATTAAGAGATTTCTGCAGAAATTCATGCCTCTTTTTCCGGAGCTTTTTTTTTAGGTCTCTCTTCACGTGGTAATTTCTGCTGATCGAAAACAATCCCAGGGCTTTGTTTGAAGCTTTTGGCACTTGCAGACGGTCATAGATGCGGAATCTGTTCTGGTAACCGGTTTTTCTTGGCAAAATATGGCACTTTTCCCAACAATTTGCACTTTTCTCTAGGGCCTGTGCAAGGCTAAACTCACCCATGGGGCCTAGACTTCACACCGTCCACGACTATACAGTACTAGAGCAGATTCCGGGGAAAAAACGGGTTCTGTCTCGGACTGCAGACGGTTTGTCTTGGGGTTTCTTATTGGATAGACCACGCTTCCAAAGGCCAGGCCATTTTTTTTTGGAGATATCCGGCTCAAAATAAGCATTTGAAATAAGCAAAAATCAATCAGAGATCCATATCGCTTGGCATCTTCGCTCCACAGACTCCCAATCACATGTTCAGGCAGCAAAGGGCTATTCTTCCCCTAGCAACCCACTGAGTGCAGGTCCCAGGCCATTTTCACGTGGCCCCAAGAATAGCTGTTGGGACAATTGGACACTCTCCCCTTCTGACCAGACAGAGGATATAAAATAGGCCTGTTTTCTGTCCCTTCCTCATCCTCACCATTATCATCAACAACATCATCAACATCAAAGAACATCATGAAAGCATCCTACTTGATTCCCACTTTTCTCGGTGCCACGTCTGCGGCATACACTGGAAACTTCTATGCGCAGGTGAATGGAACGTTGAAGCCCGTGACCAACTTGAACATCCCGGACTTTGATTTCCTTCTTCCTGCCGATCCCCAGGCCACGAACATCCCAAGTTTCAAGTTGGAAAATGGTCTTGCATCTGTTGGCGAAGGTAAAACCCAAAGATTCTTTAGCAATGCTGGGGGTGTTTTGACCTTTGCTCAAAAAGGAACATTGAAGCCTTTCCATATCCAGTTGGATGAAGATTTCAAGGTTTTGGATCTTCAATCTTACTTGTGCCAATGGGTCAGTGGCCCTGAAGCTGCTGGTTTCTTGATGACTCGGGACGTTTCCTCCGAAACAACAAAGTGTTTTCCTGTGGACATGTACTTTATGTCTCTCGATGAAGCCTTCCTTCGTTTGACAAAAATGGACGGAGAAAACCGGGGAAACGAGCACCGCATTGTGCCCCGTGACTCTACGCCAACCGAGACTTCAAATCAGAGTGGAGGCAGTGGCGTTTTGGATGAAGATGACCTTCTTTTCCATTCGCCGGAGTATTGAGGAACTTCTTGTTTTCCATGGCGAATGAAGAAGTCCACGAGAAGAAGTCCCACGAGAAGAAGTCCCACGAGAAGAAGCAAGAATAGTGGCCATGTCTTTTTTCTGGAGAAACTGGAGAATGTACCGGACTGATACTTTTCTGTGAATTTCCACCAGGACAAGAACGCTATCTTCAAGCTTTTTCTTCTTTTCTTTTCTTTTCTCTTTTTTGTTTTTTTGTTTTTTTGTTTTTTGGAGCACTAGCCCCGACCAGATGCTAACCTTCGCTGTTTTGACCCGATCACATTAGCTTTTTTTGGAATAAAACGTTTTTAGCAGACCTTTTGTAGGTTCCAGTCCCTCCATTCCACGTGAAATTCGTCTTGTGTCCAGTTGTAGTCAAGGCCATGTTTTCACAGATTGATCTTTGATCCTCGTTTTTGCTGGAAAATTGATGGTTTTCCCCAAAGAAAATCCCAAAGTTGTACATCAAAAACTTTGGCCAGCCTTGATGTGTGTAGCGTGCAGGAGCACCAAACCAAAAGCTTCCGAGTCTTTTCTACTACTTTGGTCGTTTTTGAGATGTATAAATTCCTTAATTACATCCTGCAAGTCGTAATAATTATAAAGATATCCGATTTGGGAGTAAGACCTTTTTGAAGCAGGAGGTAAAAAATCTTCGAAAAAACTGTGGTAAGACCCGAATATAGCGTTTTACCGAATGAACTTTATGGCATTGTCAAGTACACGGTACTATTATCTGGCTTTCCACTAGACAATTCATCCATGTATTAATTCGGTAGGTAATCAGGTAAATTGTCCGATTTGTCTAGAGCAAATCCCAAAATGCCCCAAAATGCCACGCTGAACATGTGACCATTTTTTATTTGTCAGATCAATAAATCTGGATCATCGGTCGTTGAATAGCTTTTTTGGACAGCTTTTTTGGACATTCCGAGACAAAAAGCTAAAGACCAGACGAATGGACTGGGGATCAACACCAGTCACGTGACTATAAGAACCAAGCAATGGATCCAAGGAGGCATGCACCAAAAGAGACACGCTTGGAAACGGCATTGGCGACCTGAGAAACACTTTTCTCGGGGATTCTGCCGGTGACACTGTGACTAGATTTCTCCCCGTTTTTGTATGCTATCTCTGGACCTTTCTCTTTAGCCCTAGAAGTCGGTTTTTCCTTAGCCCTAGAAGCCGGTTTTTCACTAGCCTTAAAAGCCTCTTCCTTTGGTTTCGACACTTGTGCTTGTATTTTCTGAGAGACCGACGCTTTTACCTTCTCTTTAGGACTTCCGGTAATAACCGAGTGTCTTGAAACCTCAGCACGGTATTCTGTTCCGGTCTCTTCAACCATGGTTTCGGCAACAATGCAGACTCCAGACACTGTCAAGGTGGAAGGTGTGCTGACAGTAATTGTAGTTGGAACGCAATTGTCTTCACATTTGGTGATGGTAACGGTGGTCGTCTTTGGACAATAAGTGGTATAATCAGTGTAGGTCTTCCACATAGTAATTCCGGGAGAGTCACACTCAAAAGAGTCACACTCAAAAGATTTACACTGGGTAGACTGACTTTTGGTGCAGTTAACAGTGGAATTTGTTCTTTGGGGAGTAGTGGTTTTCCATTTTGATGCTTTAGCAGTAGCTTTTGTGATTGACAGGACCGGAGAAAAGCTTTTTTTGGAAACGGTACAGTCCGAGCAATTGACCACTTCTGATGTGTTGGATAAGGAAGATTGATCTGAATTTTTTGAGTCAAAATTGCCCAAAACGGTGAGGCTGGGACCAGAATTGCTGGAGTTTTCAGTAGATGTGGATGAATTGAAAACAACTGCAGACACATTTTTTTCGGGTAAAGCCATTTTCGACTCCAAGAGCAAATTTTTGGACTTAGATTCACCAGGAAAAACAGAAGAGCCATTTTTCCCGGCCATGGAGCCACTTATCCGAGAAGTATTCCTTTTCAACTCACTCTTTTCAGGCTTAACTTCCTTAATTACCTCCGGTTTGAAATTGCCCTTGAGTTCAAAAACGATTCTGGCTGGCAATGGCTTTTCAAATACCCTAGTCGAACGGTTTTCAGCAAGTTTGGTCATTGAAGTGTTAAGTGTTGTATTCACAGGTTTTGGAGTTTGCTTGATCACAGGTAATTCCATGGGCTTCTTCAAGGGTATTTTGGTAGATAAATTCATGGGTTTTTCGGGAGATAATTTCACTGGTTTTTCAGTAGATAAACCCACAGGTTTCTCGGGAGATTCATTCACAGCTTTTTCAGCAGGAACTTTCACAGCTTTTTCAGCAGATAAATTCAAGGGTTCTTCAGTAGATAAAGTCACGGCTTTTTCAGTAGGTGGAATCACGGCTTTTTTAGATTCATTCAAGGGTTCAGTAGATAAATTCAAGGGCTTTTCAGATTCAATCACAGGTTCAGCAGATAATTTTAAGGGTTGAGCAGCTTCATTAACAGCTTCTTCAGCAGACAATTGCAAGGGTTTTTCAGTAGATGGAATCAAGGGTTCAGCAGGTAAAGTCACAGCTTTTTCAGTAGATTCATTCACAGGTAATTCCACGGGTTCGGCAGATAATATCAAGGATTCAGCAGATAATTTCAAGGATTCAGCAGATAATTTCAAGGGTTCAGCAGATTCATACACAAGATTCACAGCTTTTTCAGCAGACTCATTCACAGGTTTTTGAGCAGTTACATTCACGGGTTTTTCGGCAGATAATTTCAAGGGTTCAGCAGCTTCATTCACAGCTCTTTCGACAGATAAAGTCACAGGTTTTTCAGTAGATTCATTCACATTCACATCCTTCAATACTGTCGCTTTTTTTGAGGGCAAGAGGTAAATTTCCGCCGGGAAACAATTGTAATCCTTGTATGTCTGTGGAAGCCGAATCAAGTGCAAGGTGCCCCAATAATCGCAAAAGTGTAGAGCCACATTTGAAATTCTGCCTCCACCATCCAACTCCAAAAGAGTTGCACTGACAAACGGACCGAAAGTAAAGCCGTCTCCATAAAACCCCACAAACCCCGGGGTGGAAGTCTCGTTGGTAGAAGCAAATTTTTCCTTCAAGGTGAACTTGACGGGGATGGCCAAGGGATCTTCATATGTCAATATACTAAGATCCCCTTGTGTTGTGCCAAACCGAGATGCGGAAAGCAGCTTCAAGGTTCCATTGACTCTTGCATAAAACACCATTGGGTCATTGGAGTCTGCCCAAACACTGACAACGAAAAGGAAAGCAAGGATGATTTGGATGATTGCCATGATGCTTGCTTCTTTTTTTCCAGAGAGGAAGCACACCTTCTTATACTTGGCCATCTCGTGAACTTGCCGACCCATTAAAACGTTCGGTTTGAATGGTCCCATTGTCTTCGGCTCATCGGAGATATCCATGAATGTCAGCCACGCATACAGACCCTCTGCACAATGGGCGTCCGATCTTTCTCCCACGAAAGTTCACGCTTCTTTTGGGAGCGCGCCCTATTGTTCGGGAAGAGACAAAACCAGGGCTCATAGAGGTTTTGTTAAACACCTCATCCTCCTCCAATCATTGGAAATTCAAAACATCCGCGAGCCATTGTGTTTCCCCTGCATGGAGATGTCTCCTGCATTGAACTGTCCAGTTGGTCATCAGGTGACACATTGGAGCTTTGGTCAGCTCTATTCCCTTTTGGCAAACAATAAAGCCACAATTAGAAACTGAATAGTTTTTAAATCGTCATTCCCAATTATCACTAGATGTAGTCACCCTGACCAAATGATATAGCTCTAGGAACAGACATCGTTGTAGCCCCAGAATCTTGGATATAGCCAAAAAAAGCTTTAATGTGAACGAATTCCAAATTGGGAAACATGGGCAGAGCCGGTATCCGCTGGTGTGAAACCCCACATCGTCGTCGGTATCATTGACGTTGGCTTGCACGAGAAACTCCACCGGTGGCCAATGGGTCCCCATAACTTAGCAAGTTCAGCTCCGCAAGCAATTTCCACGGGAAAGACAAATCCAAGGTCGTGTTCCATGTACAGTTGCTGTACCCATCACCAAGCTAGATTTCCAGGTATTGCACCAACTCGGGAGCTTTTGAAGGAAGCCCAACTCCTCATGTCACCTTGTCTTCAGGCCAATAACTCACTCTGCATTCATCCATCTTTGTGATATGCAAATAAGACTCTCTCATTTTGCTTTTGTCGACGGTACGAACATTTCAAGCGTATACCCAGCCAAGGTGTTTTGGCCCTCGGGATCACCCCAATACCCATTGTTCAACAAATTCATAGAAGGAGTATTTCCCAGATGAAACAGAACAAAACACTTGCCAAACGTTGAAGTGACTTTGAAATTTGTGGTGTTCAGGAAAAGATGGCTGAGACGGAGTACTTTTTTTTTGCAGCCTTTTTGCACGGGGGAAGCCGTCCTTTTATAGCCACTGCGCACCTTGAACCATGACGCACGGTGTGCACATACTTGCTTCGGGAGTGCACACACGCGCTTCCGCAGGTTCTTATCTCAACCACTACCAACCTTCTTTAAAATGCCACCAGTCACAGACTGAAGTAGGAGACTTGATTTTTTACAGCCATAAGCTTGTATTATTAGTAGTAGTATAGAAATTTACTTGAGTTTTTTTTTTCCCGTTTTTCAGGACCACTGGACACTTATTGATCTGTCTCCGCTCTAAGCGAGCTGTAGCAATACTACCTTATGATTTATGTTCTTGGTAGTTTGCGATCCTTTGTGGTTTTGGTCATTGAAGGATTGGGTGTGTGGTTTAAGAGTCTTCTGTCGCCATTTCCTGCATACTGGGCCTTCGATAAGCGTATATAAATCCCCAGAAGTCGTTTTCCGCCAATTTCAATATTTTAATAAAGTTCTTCATGTCTGGAATTTACTTTTCGTGTAAATACTAAGATAACAAAAGCTAAGCTCGTTTTTTGGGATGTTTCTGGTGGAAAATGACCCGAAATACGTGGCTCCTGCATATAGCAGAAGTCTCCACAGTCTATTCGTACTCCCCTGCTTTTTCTACACATTCCAGAAATAAAGTGGCCTATTATAGCAGAGCAGGAGATCACTTTAAACCATATATTAGTATGACTAAAGCCACCACCATCCTTTTTATATACCTCTATTCAGAGTATAAGTGACCCGTACTCCGATTCGGGGGTGGAACGCTCCGAAACCATGTCGTAAGACCTAATCCAACATTTCTATCAAGTTAAAATTTAGTTTAAACTCTTGGAACAGCTGAAAAAGAGATTATGGAGAGAAACAGACGGCGAGTGTCTGTGTGCAGGACCCACCAGTAAATAATTGATCAGTTCTCCTAAAAAACTAAAACAGTCTGCTATTTTGAAGTAGATTCTGTTGAGAAACCAGGGTTTACTGTTGTTTGTACGTGTAAAGAGTCCCTCCATGTGGCGACCTGCATATAACCTTCTGCGCCAGTACGCTTTCCAACCCCAAAATCCAGATTTTCCACTCACAGCCCAAAAAAATTGGATCCCCAATTAGACGTTTTCGGAAATAACCTTTTGGAAATAACCTTTTTGGAAATAAGCTTTTTGGGTCTGCAGTGATACATTGACAAGTCACGTGCGCGGAAGTGAGCCAAGAACATAAACCCACCTTTTCGCACCCAGCACTCCAAGCTCTCCTAACCATTCCGTGGACCTTTCCACGTGCACCAAATTTTGCAAGAATAAGGAAACCGTACCCGGAATTCAAAAAAAGGCGTTTTTTATAAAAATCCACTTCGATGATTTCTTAGCTCGGCCTGGGTTTCCCCCAATGAACTACTGCTCATAACCACTACTTACTAACACTAAATACTAACACTGACTCCTCTGGCTCCCATAAAAACACATGAAATTTCCCCGTTTTTTACGAAAGAAATGGAAACGGAATTGAATGAATTGGATCCAAGCGAAAAAAAAAAGGTTTCTTTCCGGTTAGTTCTGCACGTAGCACGTGCCCCATGGTGAATGACCACCTCTCACCCAACGGGTCTCGTTCCAATTGTTTTGTTCCAATTTTTTTTTGGCCATGGAAATGCTTTTTTTTTTTTTAATATATACATAACCGGATTAATGCATGGACACGAAACGTTACTGGAACAGCGGGTTTCCCCGGCCTTCCTGGCCTAGCGCATGACTCTTTTCACATGTTCTCTCTGGAAGACAATGGCGGATATTCACATGCTTGGAGATTAAGCTGGAAGGAGGGCAAGTTCGAAACCAAAAGTGAATTTTGGGAAAAAGGGCCTTTTTTTCCGTATAAAAAGAGCCAGTTCCGTCCCCAAGAGTCCCGTATTCATCCCACATTCATCCCACACTCATCACTCAACATGAACACCTTCTCCTTGATCTTGACCTTGCTCGCCTCCGCTGCCACCGCTGCCTCCGCAGCCACCACGAGAACGGGAAACTTCTTTGTGGCCGAAAAAGGCACTTTGAACCCGATCAGTGGCTACAGTCTCTTTTCCCATGAAGGCCTTGTTCTCAAAGATCACTCTCCGGCGGTGCCTCCTGCGCTTTACACCATTTCGGGCGACGGAACGGTGACCACGGCTTCTCCCCACGGCTGGACGCTTCTCGGCAACATCAACGGCTTCTTGGTGTTTGGTAGCACCGACAAGGTGCAGCCGTTCAAAGTGGACTTGGACTCGGACTTGAAACTTAAGCTCAAGACTCACTTGTGCAAGTTGGCCCCGGGCGAAAAACAAGCGTTTTTGACCACCAAGGATATCTCCAACAACAAGATCAAGTGTTCCCGTGCAGACGTGTACTTCTTGGCTCCTTGGGATGCCTGGATGCGTGCCAGAGAGCACCGGGAGAGAATTACGCCACGTCAACTTTCCGGTGAGGCCTGAAATCCACGGGAAAAACGCCATGTGAAATTTTCTGAGGAGTCCTGAGGTTCGAGAAAAAACGCCTTGTTGTTACGGCTGCAGGTCTGGCTTTTTGCAGGAGAAAAGGGGGGGTGGGGCTCTGGGCCTTTGGAACTGTGCTTATATGCAGGTTGGGGCATGGAAGGGAGGCTTTTGAAATGGAAAAAGCTCCAAGACAGAACTCTAAGTGGACTCTTCGGGTGTAGGGGTCTGCAGTCATGCAATTTCCACGTTTTTTTTTTGAAGGTATCAGCTCTGCTACTTGAATATACATAAATTTCATCTTTTGTCCCCAAGAAAAAGCAAAATCCATCAAAAAAGCTCCATTTTCATGGAGATACATTCTTGAGTCCTAAATAAACTTTTTAGAATTAAAGACTTTATGCTTTCTTCATTAAAGGAGAGTGTACGGGAGTCTCTATTTACGAAGCACCTGCATATAGCGCGGCTTAAAGGTTCTCCCACACCAGTACACCCAAAGCATAACTTTAAGCTTATTTCTTTTCAAACCCCTTCGTAAAATCATTATAACTACCCTAAAAGGTCATTCGTAAAGCCTAGGGCTGACCAGGATTTTTCCTGTATAAAACCACCCCATGTTATATGCAGGACACGAGAAAAAAATGCACCTGGTCATGTTTCCCATACTCTTGCAGCCAACCATGGTTAAATATTTTTTTTTTCTTTTCTATTTAACACGAAACCTTCTTTAAAATCCTATGAATATACGCCTCGCCCCCCTCTCCAAACAAAAAAAAAAAAAAAAAAAAAAAAAACATCATGAAACCAATCGACATCGTCTTGTCCTGCATTGCAGTCATCACCGCCGTATATGCAGAGATGAAGCTATACGCCCAAATCCATGACTCTTTAAGGCCCATCACCACGCATGTTCTTGGCGAATACGAGTATATCGTTGTTGCTTCTTGTAAGTCACCGACGGAGCCCACGATCACGTGGACAAAGGGGCTTTTGACGATTGGAGACGGAGTCAACCAGACAGTTTTTGGGATCACCAAGAATGGTTTGGTGGGGTTTGGGAGGAAAAACCGGGTGAGGCCCAAGACGTTGCAGTTGGACTCGAACTTTTGGGTTCGGAATTTCCGGCCTAATTTTTGCCATCACACGGCCACGAACCCATTCCAAGGGATTTTTTTGTGGAAGGAGTATGAAGAGGAAGGCGTGAGTTGTGAGCCGGTAGATCTCTTTTTTTTAACTGAGAAAGAGGCGGAAACTCGTGGGGTTGTGCCTTATAAACATTGAGGCGGGTTATGTGCAGGTGGAAAGGCACTACCACAAGATCAAAAGCACCTCCGAAACGTTTTTTGCTGATCCTTTTCTTGTCAATTGAATGGTTATTTAGGACTGTGTCCAGGGCTCATCCAATTTTGACTGTGTCTGGACTCATCCAGTTTTGGACTGTTTCCGGGCTCATCCAGTTTTGACTGTTTCTGGGCTCAGAGCCAGTTTTCCATGACTATAGTCTCTTGAAATTGGACCAATGTGATTTCCTCCCAGTAATTAATTCTGTAGTTAATAGTCACATTTTTTCGAAGACATTGGCAAGAAAACCTTCGGGCCAATGTCGGTGTATGATCCTGCACCTCCGTCGGGAAGTTGGGCATCTTTGGATACATCTCCAATGGGATGGTACCCGAGGTGATGATGGAAAAGACTTGATTGTGGAGGCATCAAGACAGGTGAAATGCAATGTTGAGATTGGCACGATTGATGCGTCAGCCTCAACTAGGCCCACGCTTCTGGTGACCACGGACTCCAGGACTGTATAGAGTAGCATATTGGTATGGGACAGGACAGGATGGAATAGGATGGAGCAGTAAGGATTTACTCCTCTCCACTACTCTTTTCAAGTAGTCTTATTGTAGAGCTGCACCAGTCTAGTGGTTTGGCTTTGATTCAATGGAGAAATCACTGTTTCCTCTTGAAACTAGGCTGATGCGATCCCAGTAAACCCAAGAAGCGGGGCTTTTTTCCTGTACAGTCCATTTCTTGAAATCTTCCTTGAGGCCTCTTTGAGTAATTGCCTTTTCCTCTTTTGAAACCTTTTATACCGTTTCTGCAAGGGTAATCACACTGTTTCGTAAGGATCTTGCATATGGAACAACACAACGTGTCCACACTTTCGTCTTCATTCACAAGACCGTCCAGTGTTTCTGATACCCTCATGGCCTCGGCGTTACCCCCTTCACACATGATTGATTTGTTCACGTATCAGTAGATTGTCATCGTATAATGCTATCGCCAAGATATCCCCTCAGAAAAACCCTTTAGATACACACACTTCTAGTGTACATGTCCCAATCCCAAATGTCATGATCACTTGTGAATGACTTCCCGTCACACACGGAAGGCCTGCTTCAATCCATATAAAGACATCCTTTAAACCCCTCGTTCCAGATGAATGGATTCGGTCTGGCACACATCTGTCTAAACCAACCCTTGCTTCACTGCAATGGCTAAGACCATTAGAAAACATTTTCATACCTAAGCACGGGTGAAAATGCTTTCTAATAGTTGGGAACTTCCGTCTGGAAGTTCTCCAGGATCTTCAATCTTGTCTTCCCATTTGGTGTCGTCCGACTCAGGTTCCGTTCTTATCGTGAACTCCCATCTCTATCACACTCGTAAGTTGGAAGGAGGGCTGTAGAAAAAAGTGGGTTGTAAAAGAGGGTTGTAAAATAATGCGGGGGGCGGGGCTCTTTATATATTGAGAAATGCGCGATATAAATGGTTGCAATTCAAGAGGGCGTCTGCGCGCGCGCGGGGGGAAACATATATAAAGCCATGTCCCCCCATATTATATTCGCTCCATTTTTCTCCTTTTTTTTACCCTTCAAAACATAAATGCTTGTTCTAACGTACCTGCTCCTCAGGCCCATGCCTTCTTTATAAAAGAAATACTGGAAAGGAGAAGTGCATTAGATAATGGAAACATGATTGGATACATCGATAGATGTAGAGTTGGAGATTGGTGATGAACTGGAGAAATGGAGAATTGGAGAGATATTGCGGGAAGTTTCAATTGCTGGAGGAATGGGAATTTACCAGGTATTAAACTAAAAAGAAGATACAGAGAGAGGGACATGGAAAAAAGAGATTCAAATACCAATTGTTCAAGTGGTACTGAGAGATGAACCGATTCCGGAAAGATTTCAAGTGTCTGGTGATTTCAAAATTTCTCAAAGACAATGATTTCGGTACTTTCCCAATACTTTTAGCCCGATTTTTCCAAAAAACCCCAAAAAATCCAAAAAACTGTGGTTTTCTGCCTTGGTGGACTCCTCTGGGTGCCATAACCACATGAAACGTGTCCAAAAATGCCAATTTAACTTCTAATTTTGTTCAGAATCATCTTTTCCACTCTAAAGTGATTCCTTTGATACTACAGCATATTTTTGTTCCATTGCTCCTCCAGACCGTTTCCAATTCCCACCCATGGAATCGATGAAATCATTTCCACATCAAAAATTTTTTTTTAAAATTTCTATGTCCAGGACGTTTATTTTTTACTTGGAGTTGCTTGGGGAAAAGAAATGGCCCTTTTTCTCGGACTCTTTTGCTCGTTTTGGTACTGACACATGAAAATCGAAAATTTTCTATGCCCGATGAAAAAATGGACACAAAACTCTTCTGGAAAGTCATGGAGCTCGTGTTGGAGATGCTGGTGTGGAACTTGGTGTTGGTCTTTCTATAGAGAGAAAGGTGCTTGTGTGCAGTACCCTTTACTTATCTCCTCCATCAGATGATACCAAACATCAATAGTACTTACCAGACTCAATTATTGGATATGGCTCTACCAGTTGTCAAGTGTCTGGTTATACCTCTATTGGGTGTGTGCTGCATATAAGCGGTCCAAAGATATACTTTGTCATTCCAAGAGAACAGTATCCCTTGGAGTTTGGTGATGTTTCCACTTTTATTTACTAAAATCTAGACTATTTTCCCCATTGGACAAAGTGTCTAGGGACTGGAACTGGACGTCTGAGTGAGCAGCACATGGAAATACAAAACAAGGATTTTTATTCTCCTCAATGGAGATCGAAATCTGGAGATCCCCAAAGAAAAAAAACTCGATCCAAAGAAAAAAACTCGATCCAAAGAAAAAAACTCGATCCAAAGAAAAAAACTCCCCAAAGAAAAAAACAGCAGCTCCATCAACAAAGGAGCAAAGCAGCAAGACCGAGAGCAATGGCTCCAAAGGAGTTCCTGGAACCGGCATTGACGAAAGGAGTCACGCTATAAACAGAGCTGGTGCGCGTGAGGGTCTTGGTGACGTTGACATCGCTTGTTGGCCGTGGTCTGCGGGGTATTTTGGTATGGCTTGACTTCACAGAAGCAAGCTGGTCATCCGTTTGTAATTCCCCGTTTGGGGTGGGAGCTTTGGGTGTCTCGGTGGGATTGGCAGCTCCAGCAGGGGCGATTCCTGGGCGTGGCAAGGACAATTCGGCGGGGGCCAAATCCTTTGGTTCGGTTTCTCCGTTTGGAGATTCTCCAGACTTTGGTGATTCTCCAGCGTTTGCGGCTTCTTCACCGTTTGGAGATTCGCCAATAATTGGAGATTCAGCAGATTTTGGAGATTCTCCAGACTTTGGAGATTCTCCAGACTTTGGAGATTCTTCACCGTTTGGTGTTTCTCCAGACTTTGCAGCCTCTCCAGAGTTTGCAGCTTCACCGTTTGCAGCTTCTCCAGACTTTGCAGCTTCACCGTTTGCAGCTTCTCCAGCCTTTGCAGCTTCTCCAGCGTTCGGAGTCTCAGCAGACCCGTGGTGGAAATCGGCCGGAGAAGCCTCCGGAGTTCCAGCCATAGCCACCGTGGTGGTCTCTGGAACAATGCAAACTCCCGTGACCGTCAAGGCGGTGGCCGAAGGTACAATCACGGTGGTTGGGTGACAACCACCGTCACAAACGGTGAGGGACAAGGTGGTTTCCTGGGGACAGTAAGTGACAAAGTTGGTGTGTGTCTTCCACACGGTTGTTGCAGAGGCCTTTTCGGTCTTGCACTCCACACACACGGTGGACGTGGTGGTGGTTTCCCTTGTGGTGGTTTCGTTCCATTTGGACATGCCACTTGGAATCTTGGCGTGGTCGGTAACCTTGGTCTCGGTCAGTTCCGTGATTGAGGCAGACTTCTTTTCGGAAGACTCAGGGACGACGGGGGTAGAAGAAGTCTTTGGCTCAGAAGTCTTTGGCTCAGAAGTCTTTGGCTCAGAACTCTTTGGCTCAGAACTCTTTAGTTCAGAACTCTTTGGTTCAGAACTCTTTGGTTCAGTGGAACTCTTGTTTTCAGTCGAGGACGAAACGGAGGTCAGAGTGGTGGGGGTCAGAGTGGTGGAGGTCAGGGTGGTGGAGGTCAGGGGCTTGGTCGTGGACGGAGGTTCGATCGGTTTCTTTTCGTCTTCTTGGGGAGGCAAGAGCAAAATGTCCACGCTGAAACACGACTTATTCACCTTCTGGTGCGCTATCAAGTGCACGTTGGCAGAAGGGACTTTGCAGGCGAAGAAACCGTGGTTCAAGAGTTTCATGTCCGGGCTGAACTTCAATTCGGGCGGCACGGCATAGGCGCCAAAGGCCACCACCTTGGGCGTAAAACCCACGCACCCGGGCGTGGAGGTCTCGGAGGTCCAAACCTGGTTGCCCTTTCGGGTGAAATGGATGGGTCCCGCTTTCGGGTCGCCATACGCCAACGCGCTGTATTTGCCTAACACCAAGGCGGAAAGCGGCTCCAATTTCAGGCCAACTTTAGCATGGAACACCAACGGAGGGTCGGAGGAAGCAAACGCACTGGTAGCAAACGCCCAAACCCAGGAGATCTTCATGGTTTTTTTTTTTGGGCTTTTTTTGCTTTTTTTGCTTTTTTTGCAGCTATCAAACTACAGGATCCACGGGTCTTTATATACTAACCGAAAAGCATGGGGCGTTTTTCCTAAAACGGAACGTTTGGACAAACCCATTTCCGGCTACTTTCGTCTAAAAAGAGCCAAAGTAACTCTTGGCAATGCAGGCATTTTAACGTTCTGTAACGTCTCGAGCGTCTCGAGAACAATGCAAGAATCACGAAATGATTCGAGAAAATCTCATCTTGTGAGATTTTCTCGACAAGATGAGATTTTCTCAAGATTTTCTGTGCAAACACCTCCGCCAATCATTTCCATAAAATCAATTTCAGCAATAACATTCCAGGCATTTAATGGGATTTCCAGAAATTGGACTTCCCTTAAAATGAACCCCTTCTTTTCTCCCAAAAAATCATTTTATTGGTGCAAAAACGTTAGTTTAAAAGACGTTTCGGCTAAATCCACGGTTGTGTGCAGGACAAATAAACGGTGCGAATGCATTCTGGTGCGAGATAAACTTGCGTGGAGAATCGCGGCCAAAATAAAGGTTGCATTGTTCTTGGACAAGGGGAAAAAACATGGCCCAGTGGAAAGAGTATACGATACACGAGAGGAAGAGTCTGCATATAGTATCGGAAACCCCCGAGCCCTCGGTTTAAAAAAAAAAAAAAAAAAAAAAAA
>NLAM01001029.1:0-37488 GCA_002370325.1 Metschnikowia hawaiiensis
TTTTTTTTTTTACACCATAAACGGGTTCTTTTTATAGTGAATACAGCGATTTCTTCCACCTTCCGAAGATTCTTCCTCGGCGCACCACTTTGTATGTTCATACTTGTCTGTTGTTCCTGACCGGGGCACTCCATAATTCGGCCAATCACTCTCCGGTCCAATTGCCAATCACTCTCCGGTCCAATGGCCAATCACCCAAAACTGTCTGAACCCTGGGGAGTATTTTTTGCATGGCAGCTTTTTTTTTTTTTTTTTTTTTTTTTTTTTTTCCCTTTATAGGAAATCATATTGGACCGTTTATCTGGGGAGGTTTCTCAGTAAGTAACCCTACAATTCAAAGCTTCTTTGCATTACATTTGTTATTATTATTCAATAGCTTTACATACATGGTTGATCAAATCCAGTAGGAATAACAGGAAATTTTAATGAGCAGTTCTTATCTATTTAAAGTGCGCCGTTGTGGTGTTCCTCTTCAATTGTTAAAGAGCAACAAATCTTCTGTAAAGATATTTACACTACTATACTTAGGTAACATGTGAAAACATTTGGTAAACAGAGCATGTATAGAAAAGGGACTCATAATAAAAATTCAGATAGTAATTAAAAAAAATTCAAGTGAATGATCTATGGTTCGAATTATACTCTTCGAATATCAATTACCAATGCTCTCAAAATTAGGAGATCGTCATGCTATTAATAGGCCGTTAATCTATACTACTGATATAGGCTATAAAGATAACAGTAATATTATAGTAATACTAGAATCAAGGTAAGGAATGATGAACCCAAGGATCAAATCTTAGAGAGATACACAACTACGGCATTCGCTAAGTCTAGTAATAGATATGCGAACAGAGTAAACTGGTAGTAAACCGGAATCAATAAGCTAGTAGTAAACTGGAATTAGCAAGCCGGTAGTAAACTGGAAGTAGCCAACTAGACCACAAGACAGGACTAGGCCTGAACACCTTTGGAACAGTAAACTAGAAACTGAACTAGTAGTTACTCTTTTCACTCACGAGCCTTAGCAATAGCTGCTGTAAGTGTTCTCTGCCCTTTGGGCTCTTCCACATGCGATGGCCTGAGTTTTCAGACATTCTCTATCAAGTACTAATAATACCCAATGAAGGGAGCCAGTAACCTTTAGTGTAAGAATGTTTAATACAAAGTGGTCTCGAGCCCTGATTCAGCTCACCGTTCTTAGCAGTTAAGGTGTTGCTTTCAGAACTGGAGGTTGCAATCTCTGCTAAACGAGCCTCCACAACTTTGCCATCCTTGAAAATAAGGAAGGTTGGCATGGAAGAGATCTCGTACTCTTGAGCAACCTCACCCAACTCATCAACGTCGACCTTGATGATTCATAATCTAATTTTCTCTAGTGGACTGATTAAAATCTTACCAGCAGAGCCTGCACAAGTCATGCAAAAGATGTTAGTTTGCTTCGAAGAAACCTATGGCTGAACTATCCACCGTACCGTTTCTGAAAGGAACAAGAGGGGGAAATGTGAAAAACGAGACCATCCATTTCTCCAAATCGAATCTACATGAAACTTTCTTCTTGTTTTCGGTCCCGGTCCCGTTTCCACTTTTTTCATTTTCTCCATTGCCTTCATCGTTTTCATCATCCTCTTTATTATCTTTTCATCATCTTCACCATCATCCTTTTCCTCGTTTTCAGATAAGGCTTTCTTTGAATGGACCATTGCCATTAGCATTTAGCACGAGTCCAAGCTCATAGACTCGTCCTCCATCGACTATGCTATTGGCAATCACCAAACCGGCTTTAAAAGCTCGGCCTCTACTTCTTCGTCCAACCCCTTTGAACTCCCGAGACTCCAAACGGTGGATCAAGCGAAAACCAAAACAGAAGTCGTTGACCTGAAACAATGCGTTAGAAAATCCATACTGGAAATCGACGTATCGACGACGGTTCTAACCCCAAAAGAGTTTTGCCCCGCACTTCCCTAACCATTGACCTCCACTAGCCTGTGTGGAGTCAGACCATCACCAAGGGCATCAAGAGGGTAGTTTCAATGCAGTTTTCAATTCTTACCAATTTCGACCCCGAATCAGGTCTTACAAGCGAGGCCACTGGTTTTGTCGTGGGCTCGACTCATGGCATCTTTCTTCCAAACAGACATGTGGTTGGCCCAGGCCCTTTTTCGACATACGCTGTCTTCGATAAAAAAAAAAACATGAAGAGGCGGTGGTGTCGCCCATCAGAGATCTTATCCACGACTTCGGTCCAGAGATTCTATGCACGACTTCGGATTCTTGAAATTGGACCCATCTAAAGTGAAGCACCTGACGATCTTGGAGCTTGATTTGAGGGAGGATTTGGCCAAGGTCGCCACGGAGATCCGCGTGGTTGGTAAAGATGCTGGTGAAAAGCTTTCCTTTTTGGCCCGGTTCTTCCCTCGGTTGGACAGAACTGCTCCGGACTACGGCTCCATTTCCTACAACGACTTCAACACCGAGTACATCCAAGCAGCAGCCAATGCATCGGGAGGATCCTCGGGATCACCAGTTGTGAATGACATTTTTTTTTGGACCTGGCCTAGTGTGCTACGGCTGAACTATCCACCGTACCGATTTTGATTTTGAGAGGAACAAGAGGGGGAAATGTGCCCACAGCTTACAGAACAAAGAGACAATCAGTGCTATACAGAGAAGTTATCTACAGGGGGAGCCGAGGGCAATATAAACAAGATATATTAAAATTTTAGATATTCCAATATCACAAATCAGGACAGAAACCGGACCTCAGGGTGGGTCACTCTAAGTCACTGGCTGGGCCCATGGCCCAGAGCCCGATCAGCACTTGAGCCACTCAAAGTCGTCCGCGTGCATCTTGGCAAAGACCACGCGATTTTAAAGTGTATTTTGAAAGATGCTACGAATTGATTGGTGGAATGGCTGCAACCCTCGGAATTGGACATGGTGGAAAAAATGGCTGCGGCCAACCCAACACACCCGTACACCGCGCTACCTCAGCAGAAAAACGTCCAATGAAACCCCCCTTTCTACCCATTATTTTCGATTGAAAAATAGTTCGTTGAAATGCTGGAATTCCGGACATTGCAGCGGTTATTTTGGAGTCAAGAAATGCCTACTCCGTGATCTTCCAGTGTTCCCCAACTCTTGGTTTAGTCCCTTGAGTCAGTACAACGGATCTCTGAGTCACAACGGATCTCTGAGTCACAACGGATCTCGGAGTCACAATGGATCTCTTAGGTCCGGCCTCTAGTATTCACGAAAATCCAAATACTCAATGCCGTTGAGAGGCTACCGGGCCACTAGATCCTTAATTCTAGCGCTCAGGACTCTAACATTGCGGGGGTGATATGGGCATAGGCTTAGAAGAGTTCGAACGATAGGGACATTATTAGATTTAGACAGAATTGGACGTGGCCAGAATTAGACGTGAAATTCGAGTTCAAGCAGACCAGAAGCACGAGTACCAGCAATTTCTCCTAATAAAAGGGCACTCTTCTCATCTCCAGAAGCCACTTGTCATCTCCAGAAGCCACTTGTCATCTCCAGAAGCCTCTTATCATCCAGAAGCCTCTTGTCATCTCCGAAAAGGATGGGTGTTCCATCCAACGCGAAAGGTACACGAGCGCAGGCTGCTACAGGGACCAATTGCTGCAGATTAATTGGTTGCGAAATGCAGGGTCTCGCGTTTTCAGTGGTGGAGCAGATAGAGAGACCAAAGGCTTTGAACCAAATTTTTTTCCATTGGACAAAAAGATCCAGTAGTAGCACTTTCCACTTTCCAAGGATTCTCTTTATTCGCATTGCTGAAAACGCAAAGGGAGGTTGGTGCAGATGGAACCATCAAAAGAGCGTAGCACGAATACGCACCAAGGCTATTTGAGCTGTACACATTCCAAGATAAAGCATCCGTCTATGGATTGATTCACCGAACCTGTATAAATTGAATTATGCATTTTGGGTATTTTATTGGCATTCGGTATTGGAACCTGGTACGTTTTACAAGGAGGAAGAAATAAAAGAGAGAGAGAGGAAGTACTTCTTTCTGGTCTTTTAAGAACGGCCCAAGACTCAGAACTCTTGACTCTACTCTTTACTCTTGACTCTACTCTTTACTCTTGACTCTTTACTCTTGACTCTACTCTTTAATCATGACTCTTTAAATGACTCTTTAAATGACTCTTGACTCTTAGCTAAAGAGAGAGAGGAACAGGTCAACCTACAACTTCAATAGTCGTAGCTGGAGTTCAAACTTGATCACATAAGTATAATAATATAAAACTAGCGAAAGCAATTAATACTAATATACCAGAAGCCTCTTACCGTCCAGAAGCCTCTTCTTAAATCTAGAAGCCTCTTCTCATCTCCAGAAGCTGGCGGAAGCCTTGTTCATGGATTCTTCGGGATTGGTATTTCGATATCGGCCGAACACAATTTTGATTTAAACAGAACGTACATAGGCTCCCCCACCCAAGCCAGCCAGACCAGTCGAACCAGTTGAACCAGCAAAAGGAGTCAAACCAGTCGAACCAGTTGAACCGCAAACGGAGCCAACCCAGTCAAAGCAACACCAGCAGTCGAACCGCAAAAGGAACCAAACCAGTCAAATGCTGAAGCTAAGGAAATGGACCAGCAAACGCAATCTTTGCCTGACTCCAAGGATGCATGAGTGGACCAGTCAGACCAGGAGAAAAGTCTTTCGCAGCCATTGGTGGCCATGACCTCAAGCAGCCTTCCACGAATAGAATATTGATACTCACCTTCATCATATTAAAGCTGAAAATTGTGTATGGCCAAAAGCCAACATTTGAGAGAGTTTGCAGTACCACTGAGGCTAGGCTCCGTCCCCCGCTATAAAATTTTTTTGCTGATTCATTCTGGCGAATCCAGAATAAAGAGCCCAGGTGCTTGGATTCTGAAATTGGAAAAAAGCAGAAACTGATGAAAACTGAGGTTTGGAAGGCCTAACTTTTAGTCTGCGGAATTGGCATTCATGGTATTTTTCCCAGCAAGTTTGAGCTCAAGGAGTAAAACTCGATATAGTAATCAAATGTGTTTTTGACCAAATCCGTTTTTTGACCAAATCTATTTTTTTGGCTTTGCTGTGTTTTTGGCTTTGTTGTGTCGACGTTGTGGAGCATGGTGTCGTGGAAAACTCAATAAAATTATATATATCAATATTTGATTTTCTTTTATGACTAATTCGATAAGAGGTTATATCAATTACACCCTTTTCATTTAGTCAGCCCATCTCTTGACCTTTATATACTTCTTTTGTTTAAAGAATTTAGCAACTATTGGTTTAACTGCTCATAATTCTATAAAGAATAATGACGATATTTTCTTAAATATTAGATCGCATCTGCTGGGCCATGTTCTTCCCAAAGTAGCTTTTCAGGTCTGGGTATTTCTTCTGAAGCCGCATCGCGGGCCTGCTAGTAAATGGAATATGGTGCACCAACTTTTGATCCAGGCCATGTGAGATTCTGGTTTTTGGTAGGTCTACCAATTTTTGTTTGTGATGCATTCCCCCCAAAAATCATATTTGTAGTCGGGGGGGAATTTTCGGCCACGGGGCAGTACCCGGCGGCTTGAAGAACCACTGTTGTAAAACATTCATTTGTTAGTCTGAAAATTCCAAATCTTGATATCTCGGGCGAAATTGTTCGGTACTTTTTGAAGGTTCAATCCATGCAGTGCTTTGTACTAACCGTACCCTTTTCGTTGGGTGTACTGGTGGAATCAGCCCTCCAGAAATGGGCTAGTGCCATTAGTCAAGTCCCGTTTACTCAACTCCTGAAAGGGCGAGGACTGCATATAGCAATGGGGGTCGGACACGCCCACAGCTTAGGTTTCGGACGGGGAAACGTAATCCACAACAAGTAGCGGAGCTCTTCACCCGTTGTTCACTAATCGTTGCAGCAATTGCCGAAGGGAGCAGTACCTATGATTCCGAGAGCGGCGAGAGCTCCATGGATATCTTGGATATGGGCCCCAAAAAGCGCTTCATTTCAAGTGAGCACAGCGAAGAAAGTGTGGTTCAAGAATCTCTCGATACTCATGAACCACAAAAGGCTGGGGAGAGTCCAAAGGGGTGGGTCAGATCGCACATCGAATCGTCGTTTGGGGCTTTTGGAGAGTCGATACATCCTATGCAAAACACCGAGGAAAGCAGCACATGGGTGGATCCGAATCAGATCCATGGAATTGCCAAGATTCTCGGCAACAAACCTTTTCTCGGGCTGCACTTCCACTTGAAGTGTTTGAGGAATCTGCTGGAACGATATAGAACATCTTCAGTTCTCTCTCCATTGGTGGTTGCACTTGGTACATTTATAAACGGTGGTCATGGGCTCATCGGCCGTTCTGATCTGCAATTGGAAGAAGCACGCCTTGGCGTTTCCACAAGAATTGGGGTTTCTGTACTTGAAGTACTTTTGGGACTTTCGCTTATGGAGCCAGTCCAAGGACGGACGGATGAGTTGTTGAATTGAGACCAAGGCTCCAGGATGGATTCCGTAGAAGTTCCGTGGAAAAACGGTGAAATCCGTGGATATACTAGAAAACCGCAGAATACCGTGGGAATACTGCAGAATCCGTGGGTTACTAGAATTACAAGGGGGGATCTCCCCACCTTATATATTACGACCAATAGGGGATGAAACAAGGTTGGTGCATTTGGGGCATTTGGTGCATGAGCATGCGCATGCGCGGTGCATGCTGCAGGCTGCGAAAACGCACGCCCTCCCCTCCCCGGTCTATATAAGATCCGCGATTCCCACTAATTTCGGCGCACACTTTTTTTGAGGCTCCATTAAAAATAGCTCAATCTTTAGTCTTCTTGTGGCCATGAGAATGTTCCAGAATGTCCAATCCATCTCCAGAATGCCCAATCCATCTCCAATGGCGTTCCATGAATGTGTGTTCTATGAAATATTCATGGACTGTTTTATGGATTGGAAAGCTTGGGTTCGCGATCTTGATTTGTGCTTGGAACAAGAAAATGGCTGCAAGGAAATGGCCATGAAATCCTGTGGCATACGCTGCGAAGACCGGAGAAATCCGACTTTAGCGTAGAAACAGCGCCGAAATAGGGCAAAAAAACCGTAATAAATCGTAAATAATTACCGTAGAAATAGCGGCAGAGGTCGCCCTAAACGGGAAAAACCCAATTTTTCCGATAAATTTTGGGTGGATCCAAAGATAAATGGAGATAGCCGGGCATGGGATGTACGGATGTACGGTGTAAGGATGTTATCATATACAGGATAGAGGGATGTGCGGGATGCGCGGTGTACAAATGTTATCATATACAGGATATTCGGGGTGTACGGATGTTGGTGTACGGATGTCCCCTGATTTCGCACTTCATCTTCGCGCATTTCAAATCACTTCCATGGACACTGCATCGATCCTAGCATCCGGTTACATTGCACTCTCCGTGGTCATCTTGGCAAGCAAAAACGTCCCGTTGCTCCATGGTTTTCTCCACTATGGGAAGGTAAAGCTCGACCGCAGGCTGCACGTCCTGCAGACCGCGTCGCCGCTCCTGCACCATGCGCTACGGCTCGTCTCCACGCTCTGCGACTTGACGGTGCCGAAAAAATGGTTCGCGCACTTCTACTACGTTTACGGCCTTCTCTTGATGGGAGTAGCGTTTACGCGGGCTCATAACCTTTTGAACGGGTCTCGGTACTCGCTTATATGGTGCCTTTTAACGCTTCAAGCGGCGCGCCGCATCTTTGAGTGTCGTCACGTGATGAAATCAAATCCTGCATCGCGCATGCACGTGACCCACTACTTGGCGGGCTTATATTTTTACATTGCCATGCCCGTCACGTGCGCCATGGGTCTCGATTCAAATACTGCAGCAAGGCCTTCTTGGACCCTTGTGGTTGTCGCTGTTTTAATTTTTGTACGTTTTTCATGGGATCAACACCGAAATCACGTGCACTTGGCCCTGCTCCGCAAGTATAGCGCTCCATATGCAGGTCTCTTCCGTCACGTGCTGAGCCCTCACTATCTCGATGAAATCGGCATCTATGCGTGTGTTACGGCCGTGGCATGCGCCAACGGAATACAGTGTGCCGCAGACGCCGTGATTGTATGCAGCATGCTCTTTGTATGCGTGAACTTAGCGGTGAGTAGCATCGAAACAAACCAGTACTATCGGCGCCGCTTTCCTGCATACAAAGTCAAGTGGGCACTTATCCCCAATGTTATATAAACACTAACCAATAAATATTTAGACTCTTTTTTTTGCCTTAATTGTAGGTGCATCTAAAGTTGTTTTGGCTTACCATGCACGAGCTCGGTTCCAAGCAGACGCAAGTATAATTAACAAAGTATTGTGCGGTGTGCAGCAATGTTGCAAGCTTCCACGCGAGCGCCTGCACTTTGATGGCCTGCACTTTGATGGCCTGCACTTTGATGGCCTGCACTTGACGCGCGCGCCTGCATGGTAAGATCACTGATCTCACACCAGCTACTTTTTATCCTAGCAATGCCCCCAAAGCCAGACTGCCCCGTGTATATCAGTCTACGATCAGATGGGAAATCCAAGGTCAAGGGCAGCCCGGGCGTGCCGCACTCAATTGTATGTTTCTTTGCGTCGTCTCGCACCATTACATGACTCTCCCCAGAAATGAGCAACCGCCCTCCTAAACGAAGGTTTCGGACCACAAGTCAATCCCGCCACGAGTCCAAGCTTAACTTAAAGCATGGTTACAAGTTAAACTTGTTTCCTTGACCATTCTCCCTTACGTTCAACTCCGGAACCGCTAAAACCCCCTAACGTGTCTCTACCAACGTCAACACCAACAGTGTACTAACTTCAGCCACGCATCGAAACGGTGATCGAAATCCGCCCCGCCAAAGGCCTCCCCTTCAATTGCCGATCCGTGGGAATCGAACTCACGACGCAGCAGCGCGTGACTCCGCCCTCGACCTTGGCGTCTACGCTAGGCACCACCCTCGGAAATAGTGATGCGATTAAAACCACCAAGTCGTTCGAGCACGCCAAAATCTTCGCCCCGCCGTATGGCGAGTTCTACCAAGAAGCCTTGGCGCTCGATATCCCCGTGCTTATTCCCATCGACCGCCACGTGCCGCCCAGCGGCTGCAGTGACCGGTGGAATGCGGTGACGGTGCATCAACTTACGGTGCACGTGACCCTCGGCCGCACGGCGGATTCCGAGAACCACTACCTGCACTCCTTCCCCATCGCCATCAAGTTCTACGATAAGCTCCCGTTATACCGGCAATTCAACGAGGTGGTGAGCGAGGCCAATGTGTCGGGCAATAACCAGATTCTTACCGAGACGGAGATGCCGGTTTCCTGTGTAGGGCCCCAAGATACGGTGGAGGTGCATACGGTCGTGCGTTCGAACCCGAGCAACGTCAACCGCAAACTGGGGCTTACGTTGAAACACGTTTCTTTAGAGCTACTAGAAGTGTTTGAGTGCCACGATGCAGGACTCCCCAAACGCAGAGAAGTGTCGTTATTCCGGCACACAGTGGATAAGCTGAAAAAACCGTTGAGTACTGCAGGTGAGCACACCACCTTCCAATTCAAGCTCCCACACCCAGCAGACGAATTGGCCCTATATCAACCGCATAGCCTTCAAGACGTCCTGCAGGAGCACGTGACGGTGCCATCAGCCGCGTTTAATCGGAACCGGAACCTCCCGAAAATCGCCCAGGGAATTCCCTTCACTCACGTGCAGAGCTTCTCTATGCAGGGCCCGTTTTATTCCGTCCGTTACGAGCTCCGGGTCACGGCAAAAGTGTCCCATAAATCCATAGCCACCGTTCTACCGCTTACGGTCTCGCCTTATAATCGGCAGAGCTGTGAGTACATTATGCAATGGATCATGAACGAGTGCCAGAAGGCACGTGACCGGTTCGGGCGGCACGTGATTGCGGATCTCGTGGCCATGCACAGGACCGACGACGTTTTCCACGCCCTACGGCCGTTTTGCCCTCCTCCTGTTGTTTATCCGTATTCGAGGCGAAGCTTGGAAGTCCTTGGTTTTAACCCGGAAGCGTATGGGAGTGTACCTAGTGCCAGTGACTATATTGCATACATCGATTAATATGCAGGACTGCCGCATGAGTATATCACAGAATGGGTAATTCACAGCACGGGTATTTCTCAGCACGGGTAATTGCATGGCCTTATAAATCATTCTAGAACGTCATATACGTAATATCATATTTTCACTTATTGTCAGAATTCTTATTCAAGATTCCGGGAAAATTCCAGGTCACGTGGTCCATGTATTGATTTTGGGGACTCACCTATTTTTAGTTATATGCAGGTCACAGGTGATGTTACCCATTTTTTTTTTGATCAATAGAGGCCCAAATCGCTGGATTTTTGGTAAAACGTATTCTTCAAGTGTTCAAATCTTAGGGTCTATCTATCTATATATATGTTTATTCGTAACTAAAACTAAGTACGAATTTGGGCGGAGAAAACCGTTGGACGGTGAAAAACTCCGTGTGCCCAAGATTAGTAGTGGAAGTTTGGGATGTTAGAGACCCCCGTAGAAAAGACTTTTTTGGGGTTAGAATCGTCGACACACTAGAATCATCGACGACGGTTTCCAGTAAATGTTTTTCCGCTTGAGAGCACAATTCTTCACAGGATCCTTGTATGGCCATCCCGAAGGCCAATGGAATAAACTTTTGATCAGCCACAGTAAGAACTCAGACGATTGATTGGTTGGATTAAACTGCATGTCAATCATTCAATCATCAATCATCAATCATTCAATCATTCAATCATTCAATCATTCAATCATCAATCATTCAATCATTCAATCATTCAATCAGGTCAATCGGATTTGTTAAGTCTGGAGTCAATGGTGGGAGACCCAATGATCACTCTTCGTTTACCCCAACCCAACCCCTTCCTCCCCCACTGAGGATAACTCCAAGACGACTCGTGACGACATCCGTCGGATCGAGCGCACCTTCAGCGAGTTCAAGGAACAAGCCGCGGCCGACCGCGAGGCGCTCAGTGACTTAGTCGCCTCGATGAGACGGGACCGAGAGGAACGGCCAACTTCACTGGCCTCAGGAGACCCCACCAACATCTGTTGAAGGTTCCAAAGGAACTGAGTCGAACGATGAACCCAAGGGTGATCCGCCAAAGGTCGAGAACCCAGAAGATCAGATATCGCCGGAGAAAAGCTTCAGCTTGGCAAGTCGGTTTAGTTTGGTGAACCCAATCGCTGAAGACCTGACTTACCAGCAAGCGGAAAAGGCCAGTAGGGGTATTTGCAGCCAAAGCAGAGTCATGTGTTTCCGGTGCGTCAAAAGAGTTTGACTAGGAAGTAATAGAAGTCGAGCTTGGAAAAGTCGGAATAATTAGTGTTGCCAATGGCTTGTCCATGGTCCGGATCTCTATCAATTGGGGGTCTTTCCAAATGACTAGTGCTATTGAGCATTCAAGGTGAATGTGGCGGACCCTCTTTAGTAATTCAGTGGAATGGGCTTGTCCGAAAAGGGACTAGATTCTGCTAGGAAAACAGTAGTCCTTGGAATATCGTTTGTTAGTTGGAAGGAGAGCTGTAGAAATAAAAAGTGGGTTGTAAAAGGGGGTTGTAAAAAGAATGCGAGGGGCGGGGCTCTTTATATCTTGAATTATGCGCGATTTAAATGGCGATTTAAATGGTTGCAATTTAAGAGGGCGCGCGCATGCGCGAATACATATATAAAGCCATGTCCCCTCCCCATATTCGCTCCCTTTTATAGTCTCCTAAAATGGTAGAATTAAGATGCAAAGTCTCGTACAATTGTAGCATTTTGACGCATCGTGTCGTAAAATCGTTGAATTTTCATGCAAAGTCTCGTACAATTGTAGCATTTTGACGCATCGTGTCGTAAAATTGTTGAATTTTGATGCAGATTGTCGTAAAATTATATGATTCTAATGCAAAGTCTCGTAAAATTATAGAGTTATGACGCAAACTCTCGTAAAATTATATAATGTCAACGCAAAGTCTCGTAAAATTATTGATTTTTGAAGAGGGCATTGTGGAGTTGAAAAATTGTGACTTTCATCTTCAAATTTGTAATGCCGAATTTTGTACTTTGTCGAGCTGCAATTAAGTGCAGTCACAGAATAGGAAATCATAAACTCGTATATCTGGGGAATCCCGTAAAATAGTCCGGCGAAGCCGCTTAAACGCATAGTGGGCAAATTTTTACGGCAAGCGTTGGCGAGCTTCCGTTATATGCAGCGGTATATGCAGCGTTATATGCAGCGTTATTTGCAGCGTTATATGCAGCGTTATATACAGTCCAGCGTATTACACCACCAAAAATACCAAAGAAACTTAATACTTATTAATACTTTTTTAGTGGTTAATAGTAGTTATTTATAGTTCATGTGAAGAATAATTCTATAATAGATTTGCAGCCATCGATTTACAGCCAGCGATTTACAGCCATCCCGCGCCAGAACATATAAGAACAGACCTCCTCCTTTTTTTAACCCGCAATTTCCCAAATTCTGGAATCCCAATTATTGGTGAAAGTTTGGGACTAATCAGATTCAAAAGCACTCATATCCCAAAATAGGTTCTTATTGGTACTGGCACGCCAAAAAGGTGATTCATAGAATTAGGAGGATCAATCAACGAGTTGAGAAACGCCTCTTCGCCTTTGCTCTCCATTTGGCGTCGGGTCTCCATTTGGCGTCGGTGGGTGGATTTTTATAAATTAAATGTGCATTGTTGATTTCTAAGAGACGGTTCCTAAATAAATTATCAAATTGGGAATCCGTAGATTTTTAAAGTCACGTAAAATTGTGGAATTTCAATGCATAGTCTCGTAAAATTATAGAATATAATGCACAGTCTCGTAAAATTGTAGAATTCTGATGTAAAGTTTCGTAAAATTGTAGAATTTCAACGTAACGTCTCGTAAAATTGCAGATTTTTGTTGCGAAGTCTCGTAAAATTGTAGAATTTAATGCATAGGCTCGTACAATTATGGAATGTAATGCATAGGCTCGTAAACTTATAGAATTATGATGCAAAGTCTCGTAAAATTGTAGAGTTTAATGCATAGTCTCGTAAAATTATAGAATTTAATGCATGGTATCGTAAAATTATAGAATTATGATGTAATGTCTCGTAAAATTATAGAATTTCAACGCAAAGTCTCGTAAAATTGTAGATTTTTGCTTTGTGAATAGTCGGTTTTTTTAAGTCTTGTAGATTAAATTGGTCGAAACTTCCTCAGATTCGTAATAATTTAGTAGACGTTTCGAATTACGAATGAGTAAAGTTTGAGTATTTTTGAGGATTACTGAATATGTAGAATTGTAAATTTGTGGACTCGTGAATCCTGTAATTGTGGATTTCAAATTGTAGAATCCAAAAGTGGAAATGCGTAAAATTCTTCATTGGAAAATGTAAAAGTTGGTACCTTTGAAAACTTGGATTGGGCGAATTTTTGAACATCTGCGGAGCCGTAGATTTGAAGATTTCACCGATATATGAATTAGCGTATATTCGCCATGTCAAGAATTATAAATCTGTAGTTCTTGGAAGGTAAATTTAAGGAAAGCAGGTACATTAATGGATTCCCAAAGAGATAACTGGTGAATTTATAGCCTCGTAAAATTGTAGAATTCTGACGCATAAACTCGTAAAATTGTAGAAATGTGATGCATAAACTCGTAAAATTGTTGAATTCCAATGCAGATTGTTGTAAAGTCAATGTATAGTTTCGTAAATCTGTTGAATTTGGATGTACAGACTCGTAAAAGTATGTAATGTTGATGCACAGTCTCGTATAACTGCAGAATTCCGATGCAATGTCTCATACTAATGTACAGTTCTAACGCATAGTATCGTAATTTTATAGAATACCAATGTACGTTTCGTGGAATTATGGATTTTTATGTATCGTCTCGTAAAAAAATGTATTTTCCATGCAAACTCTCGTAAAATTATATTTTTATAACGCGATGTCTCGTAAAATTGTAGATTGTGGATGCAAAGTCTCGTAGAATTATAGACTTTGAATGCACATTCTCGTAAAATTATGGATTTTTGATGTAAAGACTCGTAAAAATATATAATTTCAATGCAAAGTCTCGTTAAATTGTAAATTTAAAATACGTAAACTGAAGATTATGTTTATCTGTGGACTTAAAATTCTCCATTACAAAATTTTCGAATTTTGTACATTTGTAGACTTGAAATCGGCCAATGTTTGAAGATCTGTGGAGCCGTAATTTTTGACATAACAGAAAACTTAAGCCAACGTACAGTGATTGATTCAATAATTTCAAATTTGTGTTTCTGAAAAGTACAGTTTTGTGAAAAGTAGATTATAGGGAAGCAGGCACATTAGAGGATTCTCAAAGAGGTAAGACGTGCATATACTGCCTCGTAAAATTGTAGAATTGTGACGCACGGACTCGTAACGTTGTTCAGTTTCAATGCAACGTTTCGTAAAATTGTAGAATTCGGATGCAGGGCCTCGTAAAAACATATAATTTCAATGCATAGTCTCGTAAAATTGTAGAATAACGATGCAAAGTCTCGTAAACTATATAATTTCAATGCATAGTCTCGTAAAATTGTAGAATTATGACGCAACGTCGCCTACACCTGGGCAATAGCACCGCATACTATCGTAAAAGTATAGAAATTCAATGTATGGTCTCGTAAAATTATAGAAAGTTAAGGTATTGTCTCGTAAAATTGTAGAATCTCAATGCAAAGTCTCGTAAAATTCTTAAATTCTACTGCAAAGAATCGTAAAATTGGGGATTCTAGTTGTAAAGTCTCGTAAAAGTATAGAAAATTGATGTTTTTTCTCGTAAAATTACAGAATTGTAATGCAGATACTCGTATATTTTATATAGACTTTCAATGCAAAGATTTTTGAAAATGTAAACTTAATATACGTTTCAAATGATGAATAACTGATTCTTCAGTATTTCTTACGATGTGTGAATTTGTCGAATTGTAAATATGTGAATTTAAAAAATTAACTTGTGGAATCCGATACTGGAAACTCGTAAAAATGTATTTTGGAAAAATGTAAAAGATTTAAAAGCATGGACTTGGAATCGGCCAAGGTTTCAAGTTCTGTTCAGCCACCGTTCGTAAGGGCTCATGAACATTCAAGACAACGTACACTAGGATTTTCTAGAATCTTAAATTCGTGTTTCTGGAAGGTAGTGTTTCGTCAAAAGGTGGATTCTAGAGAGGGAGATACATCAGTGGATTCCCAAAGAGGTAACTCGTAATTTTTTAGCCTCGTATAATTGTTGAAATTTGACGCATAGTCTCGTGAAATTGTTGATCTTCCATGCACGAGCTCGTAAAATTGTTGAATTTTGACGCATATAGTCGTAAAAATGTAGAATTGTGATGTAAAGTCTCGTAAAATTATAGACGTCGTATGCATAGTCTCGTAAAGTTAAAGAAGGTTGATGGAAAGACTCGTACAATTGTAGAATTCTACCATGAAGGATCGTGAAATTGTAGCATGTTCATGCAAAGCTTCGTAAAATTGTGGGATGTGCATGCAAAGTCTCGCAAAACTATAGAAATTCAAGGCAAAGTGTCGTAAAATTGTAGAATTATAACGCATGGTCTCGTAAAATTGTAGAATTATAACGCAACGTCTCGTAAAATTATATGATTCTAATGCAATGTCTCGTAAAATAGTAGAATTTTAATGCCGAGTCTTGTAAAATTAAAGAATCTCAATGCAAAGACTCGTAAAAATGAAGAATTGTAATGCAGGGTTCGTACCAATGTAAGACTAAAACGCATGGTATCGTAAGATTGTAGAATTTCAAGGCATTGTCTCGTAAAATTAGAAAATTATATCGAATAGTATTGTGAAAGTTTAGAATTGGAATGTCAAGTTTCGTACAATTAGAACATTTTAAGGCAAAGTTCTGTACAGTTGTGGATTGTCAATATAGTTGCGTAAAATGATAGAATTGTA
This sequence comes from Metschnikowia hawaiiensis, assembly GCA_002370325.1. Lineage (NCBI taxonomy): Eukaryota > Fungi > Ascomycota > Pichiomycetes > Serinales > Metschnikowiaceae > Metschnikowia > Metschnikowia hawaiiensis. The sequence continues at coordinate 15,982 of NLAM01001029.1, forward strand.
ACGTATAGTCTGCTAAAATTACAGAATTTTAATGCAATGTACCGTAAAATTGTCGAATTTAATGCATAGCCTCGTAAAATTGTAGAATTCTGACGCACCAATTCGTAAAGTTATTCAATTTCAACAAAAAGTCTCGTAAAATGATAGAAATTTACTGCATAGTCTCGTAAAATGATAGAAATTTAATGTAAAGTCTCGTAAAATAGTTGAAATCTGACGCATGAACTCGTAAAATGATAGAAATATAATGTTGAGTCTCGTAAAATAGTTAAAATCTGACCCATAAAGTCGTAAAATGATAGAAATTTGATGTAAAGTCTCTTAAAATTCTAGATTTCTAACGCATAGTCTCTTAAAAATAATGATTTTTGAAAAGGGCGTTGTGAAGTTGAAGAATTAGTCCTCTCATCCTCGACTTAGTATTGCCAAGTATTGTACTTTGTCGAGCCGCAATTATGTGGATTTGGGTGATCCTGTGAAATCCGTAAACTTATCGAGTTAACCAAAAATCTCATTTAATTCGAGGACTCAAATTTGGATTCTGTGAATTTTTATAGCTTCGTAAAATCATAGATTTCTAATGCATAGTATCGTAAAATTATGCAAAATAAATCCATAGGATCGTAAAATTATGGAAATTAAATGCATAGTATGGTAAAAATGATGAATTGTGATGCAAAGTAAAATTGTACAATTCTCTTGCGAATTCTACTACAATTGTAGAATTGGCATAAATAATCTTCAATTCTAATGCATACTCTCGTAAAATTGAAGAAAATTAATGACCATCTTCGTAAAATTGTAGAATTTCAATGTAAAGTCTCGTACATTTGTAGAATTTCAATGTATAGTCTCGTAAAATTATAAAATTTTGATGTACAGTCTCGTAAAATTATAGAATTATCAAGCAAAGTATCGTAAAGATATAGAATTCTGACGCATAGTCTCGTATAATTGTAGAATTCTGACGCATAGTTTCGTAAAATTGTTAAATACTAATGCAAAGTCTCGTACAATAATAAACTTGTAACGTATAGTCTCGTAAAAAAATAGAATTTCCATGCAAAGTCTCGTAAAATTGTAGAATTTTGACGCAAACTCTCGTAAAATTATATAATGTCAACGCAAAGCCTCTTGAAATTATTGTATTCCGAGGGCATTGTGGATTTGAAAAATTGTGATTCTCGTCTTCAAATTTGTATTGCCAAAGTTGGCTCGTTGTCGACCCGCAATTATGTGCAGTCGCAATTTAGGAATGCTCATGAAATTGTAACTTTTCAATTTTCCAGAGTCAAACTATGAGTTTATAGGCCAGTTTTTATTGTGTTGCGTGGACGACGTGTGCCTTTGTGTTATCAGAAATCATTGTAGTCTTGAATTATAAACAATCATAAAATCGAATATTTGCGGAATCCGGTAAAAATTGTAAAGTTGGCGAACCAGCAAAAATTCTCAAACAAATAAATTCTCAAATTGGGAGTCCGGAGATTTTTAAAGACTTGTAAATTTATAGAATTTGATGCATGGTATCGTAAAATTATAGAATTATGATGCAAAGTCTCGTAAAATTGTAGAATTATAACGCATGATATCGTAAAATTATAGAATTCCAATGCGCAGTCTCGTGAAGTCAAAGAATTTTGATGTAAAGAGCCGTAAAAGTAAAGAAAGATAATGTATAATCTCGTATAATTATAGAACTTCAATGCAAGGTCCCGTATAATTGTAGAAATTCCATGCAAGGTCTCGCCAAAATTTAGAACTATTTCGCAAACTCTCACAGAAGTTCAGGATTCTAATGTAAAGTTTCGTCAAATTGTAGAAATTCCATGCAAAGTCTCGTAAAATTGTAGAAATTCCATGCAAAGTCTCGTAAAATGTTAGAATAATAACGCAACGAATCTTAAAACTCAAGAACTTTAACGCATAGTCTCGTAAATTTATATAATTCCATTGCAAAGACTCGTAAAATTATAGAATACCGACGCATGATATCGTATAATTGTTGGATTGTAAAGCAAAGTCTCGTATAATCATTGAATTTTAATGTGTAGTCTCGAAACATTTTGGAATTCTCATGTAATGTTTCGAACTATTGTAGAATTCCAATGCACAGTATCGTAAAAATGTAGCATTTCGATGCGCAGTCTCGTAATATTATGGAATTTTGATGTAAAGACTCGTAAAATTAAACAGAGTTAATGTATACTCTCGTATAATTATAGAAATTCCATGCGAACTCTCGTAAAATTGTAGAATTTTAATGCTCAGTCTCGTAAAAATTTAAAACTGTAACGCAAAATCTCGCAAACGTTTAGGATTCTATTGTAAAGTTTCGTATAGTTGTAGATTTTTGATGCAGAGTCTCGTAAAAGGCGTGAAAATTCATGCATAGCCTCGTATAATTGTAGAAATAGTATGCAAAGTCTCGTAAAATTATAGAATTGTGATGCGCAGTCTCGTATAATTAGAGAAATATCATGTATATTCTCGTATAATTGTAGAATTCTGCTTTAAAGATTTGTAAAATTATAGAATTTCATTGTATAGTCTCGTAAATGATAGACTTTCAATGTAATGACTCGTAAATCTATCAAATTTCAAGGCAGAAGCTCGTGACTTACACAAACTGAATGCAAAGATTGGAAAATTGTAGATTTTGATTTTATAAAAGTCGGAGTCAAGATTTTAGTCCTGCAGGCTACATTTGAGAAGACTCGTAGAATTCTAAAGTTAATAGTCGTTTGAAATTTTTCAGGACTGTATATAAGGTATCTTCGACGTTGGGTAAATTTATAGAATTGTGAATTTTGAGATTTTAAAATTGTCAAATACGGAACTGAAAAGTCGTAAAATTCTACATTGGGAAAATAAAGAAATTTTCCAACGGTAGACTTGAAATCCGGCCATTTTTCAAGATCTGTGGAGCCGCAGTTCGTAAGGGTTCATAAATATTCAAGACAACGTTCACTGGAATTTTCTAGAATCTTAAATTCGTGTTTCTGGAAGGTACTGTTTTGACAGAAGGTGGTTTCTAGGGAAACACATACATCAGTTAATTCCCAAAGAGGTAAGTCGTGAATTTATAGTCTCGGAAAATTGCAGAACTCGGATGCATAGACTCGTAAAATAGTTGAATTCTGACGCACGAACTCGTAAAAGTGTTGAATTCTCACGCATAAAGTCGTATAATTATAGAATTTTAATGTGAGGTCTCGTAAATTTGTAGAATTTTAATGTAAAGTCTCGTATAATTGTATAATTGTTACGCATAGTATCGTAAAATTATAGAAATTTAATGTATAGTCTCGTAAATTTAAAGAGCTTCAATGCACAGTCTCGTAAATTGTAGTTTTAAATTAGGTAAATTGAAAATTTGTTTATCAGTGGACTTCAAAGTTTGTGAATTTGTGGTCTGGTAAAATATTAGATGTAAATACTACTTTCTTAGTTTTGTAGACTGGATTTGCGAAGGCCAAAAATGGCAAAATTAAGAGACGTTTAGAATGGTGAAAGACTAAATTTTGTACTGTTTTGATAATGGGTGATACTGCAGAATTGTAACTTTGGGGAATTATGAGTCCTGCAAGTATAGAATTTGAAACATTGACGAATACGAAACTGGAAAATGGTAAAATTCTACATTGGAAAAAAGAAGTGAAACAGCTTGTACATCTATAGCTTTGAAATTGCAAATTTTTGAAGATCTGGGGAGCCGTAGATTTTAAGATTTCCTAGAAATTTGAGCTAGCTTACGGTGGACATATCGAGAATTGTCAATCTATATTTCTGAAAAGTATAGTTTCGTTAGAAATAAATTTTAGGGAAGTAGGTAAATTAGGAAATTCCCAAAGAGGTAATTTGAGAATGTATAGTTTCGTAAAATTGTAGAATTCTGACGCATAAACTCGTATAATTGTAGAGTTTAGACGCAAGGACTCGTAAAGTTGTAGAAATGTGACGCATGGAGTCGTAAAATTGTAGGATTTTGACGCATAAACTCGTAAAATTATAGAATTTCAATGCAAAGTCTCGTAAAATGGAAGAATCTTGACGCAAAGTCTCGTGAAATTGTCGATTCCTAATGCTTATTCTCGTAAAATTATTGAATATAAAAAGGGTCGTTGTGCAGCGGAAAAACTTGTAACTCTCGTCTTCAAATTTGCATTGCCAAAATTTGTTTTGTTGAGCCATAATTATATGCAGTCGCGGATTATGAACTCTCATGGAATTGTAACTTTTCTTTTTTTTTAAGGTCAAAAATATAATTTTTTGGGACGTTTTCGACTGGGTTCAGTCAATTATATGTTCCTTTTTCTTATCGAAAATTATTGTAGTCTAAAATTTGTAGAATCCTAAAATTGTGCTTTTGCGCACTCCGACGAAATTCATGAACTCAACTGATCTGCTAAAAATTCTGAAATTAATAGAATTAAAAATATGCAATCTCTAGATTTTTATAGTGTCGTAAATTCATAGAATTTTAATGCAAAGGCTCGTAAAATTGTAGAATTGTGATGCACCATCTCGCAAAATCATAGGATCCTCATGCATCTCACGGACACTCTCGTAAAATTGTATAATTCTAATGTCAAGTCTCGTAAAATTGTGGAATTTCAATGCAAAGTCTCGTAAAATTGTAGAATTCTAACGCAATTTCTCGTAAAATTATAGATTTTCAATGTATGGTCTCGTAAATTTATAGAATTCTGATGTAAAGACTCGTAAAAATAGAGAAATTTGATGCCCTTTTTTGTAAAATAATACAATGTCAATGTAAAGACTCATAAAAGTATATAGTTTCAAAAGCAAAAATTGTAGATTTTGACTTTGCAAGAATCGGATTTCCTTGTTTCACTCTTGTTGATTACATTTGTCAAAAGGGCTTTTTCGGACTGGAAAAATGGAAACTTAACAAACTTTAGGAATTAAAGAAGATTGAGGTATAGGTATTTTTGTCGATGGTTAAATTAGTAGACTTGTGAATTTGGGATTTTCTAAACTATCGAATCAGACATTGGAACCTCGTAAGATTCTATATTGCAAACATGTAAAATTTTGTACATTTGTAGACTTTAAATCCGTACATGTTTGAAGATCTATGGACCCGTAGATCTTAAGATTCCACAAAACGTTTTGTCAACGTGCACTGGTCTTTTCTCGTGACGTAAGTTTAAAGCCGCGTAAAATTGTAGAAATGTGACGGATACTCAGATAAAGTTGTAGAGTTTACACGCATGGAATCGTAAAATTGGGGAATTCTGATGCAAAGTCTCGTAAAATTGTATAATTCTGACGCATAGTATCGCAAAATTGTATAATTCTAATGCACAGTCTCGTAAATCTGTACATTTTTGATGCGTCGACTCGTAAATGTGTAGAATTGTGATGTAAAGACTCGTAAAAATGTAGAATTGTGATGTAAAGACTCGTAAAAATGTAGAATTCTGACGCATAAACTCGTAAAATTATAGAATAAAGCGCATGGTATCGTACAATTGTAGAATGGTCATATTTATACTTGTGAAACTATTGATTTTTAAAAAGGGCGTTGTGGGGTTGAAGTATTGGGACTCTCATCCTGAACTTTGTATTGCCAAATTTTGTAGCTTGTCGAGCCGCAATTATGTGCAGTCGCGATTTAGAAAATCTCATGGAATTGTAACTTTTTATTCTTTCAGAGTCAAATTATGAATATAAGGAACTTTTTTTTTTTTTGTGTCGAGTGGGAATGTGTATGCTTTTTTAAAAACGGAAAATAATGTAATATTGAATTTTTGGGATCAAAAAGTCATGTGTTTGCGGATTCTGCGAAAAGTGAGAACTTGACGTTCGAGCTGAAATTCTTAGACGAATAGATTTTCGAAATTTGGAATCCGTAGATTTTTATAGTGTCGTAAAAGTATTGAATTGTGACGCAAAGTCTCGTATAATTATAGAATTGTGACGCAAAGTCTCGTAAAATTGTAGAATTATAACGCATCATGTCGTAAAATTATAGAATTTCCATGCAAGGTCTCGTAAAATATGCGAAATTCAATGCACCGTCCTGTACCATGATAGAATTGTACGAATAGTATCGTAAAAGCATAGCAATATAATGCAAAGACTCGTAAAATTATAGAATTTTGACGCGTAGACTCGTAAAATTGTAGAATCTCAAAGCAAAGACTCGTAAAATTGTAGAATTTCAATGCAGAGTAGCGTAAAATTACACAATTCTATCGCATAGTCTCGTAAAAACATAGAATTTTAACGCATAGTATCGTAAATTTATACAATGTTAATGCAAGGCCTCGTAAAATTATAGAATGGCAATGCAAGGCCTCGTAAAATTGTAGATTTCGTCATTGTAAGTAGGCGTTTTTTTCTTAACTCTTGTAGATTGCATTGTAAACTTCGAATAAACGTTTAGAATAATGGAAGACCGATTTTTGTGTTTTTTGACGATTAATGAATTCGTAGATTTGTAAAGTCGTGGATTTGTGAATTTTGCATTTGTGGATTCCGCAAACGTCGAACACGAAACTGGAAACTCGTAAACGTTTTCATTCGAAAAGTGCAAGAGCGTGGACTTTGGCGGGCTTGGAATCGGAAAGTTTTTGATGATCTGTGGAGTCGTAGATTTCCAGATTTCACAAAACGTTAAGCTAACGTCGACTGGTCATTTCTAGAATTTGGAATTTGTTTATCTGAATGGTACCGTTTTGTAAAAAATGGGTTCTAGGGAAGTACGCTTATAAGTGGATTCCCAAAGAGTTTACCCGTAAATTTATACCCTCGTAAAATTGTAGAATTCTGACGCGTAAGTTCGTAGAATTATAGAAGTTCAACGCAAAGTCTCGTATAATTGTAACCTTTCGATGCAAAATCTCGTAAAATTATAGAATTTCAACGCAAAGTTTCGTAAAATTGTGGAAATGTGACGCATAAGATCGTAAAAATATGGAAAGTTAATGTAAAGTCTCGTAAAATTATGGAATTCTGACGCACAAACTCGTAAAATTATAGAATTTCAACGCATGGACTCGTAAAATTGTAGAATTTCAACGCAAAGTCTCGTAAAATTGTAGAATTTTAACGCATAGGATCGTAAAATTATCGAAAATTAATGTATAGTCTCGTAAAAGTAGAGATTTTTAATGCGAAGGTTCGTAAAATTATATAATTGCAATGCCACAAATCGAAAATGTATTTTCAAAATAGGGAACTCGTAGAAATTGGTTATCAGTGGACTTCAAACTTTGTGTATATGCAGTCTGGTAGAAATGTAGATTTTGGTTTTGGAAATACTCAAAGGCTATGTTTTAGTCTTGAAGTTTACGTCTGAGAAAACAGCTTTTCAAACTCGTAATCTACAAGACTAATAAACGTCTAAATTTATGACAAATAATAATTTTGTGTATTTTTGACAATGCGTGATTCTATAGAATTGTATATTTGTGGCATTATGAATTGTGGAATTGGAAACCCGTGTTCCGAAAGGTCCAGTTTCGTGGAAGGTGGATTTATAGGTAGCAGGTACATTAGTGGCTTGCCAAAGCGGATACTTGTTGATGTAGTGTCTCGTAAAAGTGTAGAGTTGTGTCGCATAGACTCGTAGAATTGTAGAGTTTACATGCATGGACTCGTAAAATTGTAGAATTCTGACGCATAAACTCGTAAAATTGTAGAATTTAAATGCAGAGTCTCGTACAATTATAGAATTACAACGCATACTAGCGTACACTCGCAGAATTGTGATGCGAAGTCTCGTAAAATTATAGAATTTCGATGTCACGTCTCGTAAATTTATAGAATTCCAATGCAAAGTCTCGTAAAATAATAGAGTCGTAATGCGCAATCTCGTAAAATTAAAGAATATTCATGCAAAGGGTCGTAAAATTGTGGAAAATCAATACAAAGTCCCGTGCAGTGATAAAATTGTAACGTATAGTCGGGTAGAAAGATAGAATTTTGATGCAAAGTCTCGTAAAATAGTAGAATTTTAATGCCGAGTCTCGTAAAATTAAAGAAATATTTTTTATAATCTGGTAAAATTGAAGAATGGTAATGCTTATTCCCGCAAAATTATTGATTTTTAAAAACGGCGTTGTGGAGCTGAAAAATTGTGATTCTCAAGCTCAAATTTGTATGGCCAGATTTTGTACTGTTGAGCCGCAATTATGTGCAAATTATGTGCAGGTTATGTGCAGTCACGGAATTCGGAACTCTCATGGAAAGTTAAACTTTTCTTTTTTTTAAAGTCAAAAATTCAATTTTTTGGGATGTTTTCGACTTGGTTCAGTCGATTATGTGTGCCTTGTTTCGTATCGAAAAGTAGTGTTTTTTGCGAACCCCAAAAAAATCCATGAGCTCAACAAATCTACCGAAAATTCTGAAATTAATAGAATTGCAAATTTGGAATCCGGCGAGTTTCATACTCTCGTAAAATTAGAGAATTCAAAATACAATTCTAATACATAGGTTCGTGCAGAGGTGGTGGACTCTCTTTTCACTTGAATCCCTTTTTGGCTTCAATACTTTTTTCCACTTGGATCCTTTTGGACTTGGCACGCATACCTTATCCAATAATTTAGATGATCAAAAGGTGTCAATTATTAAAGGAAAAAGTTAACTATCGAAAACCATTTTTGTTTTAAAAATTGAATGTTTGAAACCGTATGTAAAATTTGGGAAACAAAAGGCCTAGAATAGATATACAATTTATTGTTTGGAAATGGCCAGAAGAATCAAGCCAAGTTTGTCAATTGAATGAATGGCTTGAATTTGTCCAAAGAAATCTTGACTGGATCCATATTCAGGCAATCCTGGAATTGGACTCGATTCACAGTCCAGTGAAACTCAAGATAAATCCCAGCCACTTTTTTTTCTTTTTTAAGGTGAAAATTCCCAATTGTCGAGACTTCGTTCAGTATCATTATAATGAAATATTATGCTCCTTGAATGTGTCCCAGGCTCGGTTCAACGTGATAAATGTGGAAAGGTGGCTTTGCAGATTATGGTCTTCTCTCTCCACTGGCCGAGTATATCAGGATTTCTGCTTCTGATGACTTTCGTTCCATTGGTCTTCACTTTCTTGGGGAGCATCAAATCGTTGATGGTGTTTTCTTGGTGATGAATGGAAGCCAAGCCATAGAGATCACGTGAAACGAGCACCTGAAACGATCACATCTCCTAAATGAGTTGGAAAAATGAGTTGGCATGAATGAATTGGCATGAATGAGTTGGCATAATTTCGTTGGCTTTCATAACTGTAGATTGATCCCATGGCCCACGAAAAGCTCTGCATTCGTGAAAATGTTCAATTTTGTAACATCTTCTTCTTTAAATATTCAAAGTTGAAGAATATGCCAAGGTTAATCCGTACATCTCAGAGCTTTTGCCCGAGACATCCAATCATTTGCTTTTCTCTTAAAACTGTTTTGAGCTTCTGCTATCCTGAGGGAAACTTCGGTAGGAACCAGCTACTAGATGGTTTTAGTCTTTCGCCCTATTCCCAGAGATATACCCGGAAACCCTAAGTTTTTCTTTTTTTTTTTCTGACGATCCATTTGAACGTCACAACCGCCACGAGCTTCCACCAGAGTTTCCTCGGGCTTCACCCTATCCAGGTATAATTCCCCATTCTTCGGGTCCTAACCCATTACTTCATTGAGATTGGAACCACCAATTATCATTGAGATTGGAACCACCAAGTCTTTCTCGTTAGACTCCTTGGTCGGTGTTTCAAGACGGAAGAGAGGAAGGACTCTTGGGGGATCCCTACTAAAGAAGGAGTCCCTTTAACATCTTCCCTTCCCTTCCCTTTCAACAATTCCACGTTCTGGTTCACTCTCTTCTCAAAGTTCTTTTCATCGTTCCAACCCTGTACTTGTTCGCTATTGGTCTCTCATCAATATTCAGCTTTAGAGGAGATTAAACACCTGTCGTTGGAATCAAATATAGTGCCAAGAAACATCTATGGCGCCCTCCAATGGACTCATTCCCAAGATTACCCCGCCCAAAGCCATTGTTAAAGCTAGAAAAGAAGATTCCAAAGCCAGTATTAAAGCTAGAAAAGAAGATTCCAAAGCCACTGTTAAAGCTAAAAAGAGGATCCCAAAGCCATTGTTAAAGCTAGAAAAGAAGGTTCCAAAGCTTTGATAACCTTCAATTCCGGGAAAGGCCAATCAGGAATTGCCAGCCGCAAAGCGGATCGTTTTAAGCGAGCCACCAAGGAAAATGAGGTCCGCCATACTCAGTTCCCAGCTGACATTGAAATTGCCTTGAAGGTCAAGTCTGAGTTTCTTGCAGGAAAGTTTGATCCAAAAGAGCCAGTGTCAAAAATAACGGGTGCTCCTATTAGGAAGATGGATCTCTCCAAGTTTATGGCCAAGGAACCACAAGCAAAGGCCAGAGCACTTCCTAAGAAGTTGGATCTTTCAAAGTACAGTCCAAAGGAGATCGAGGAACAGCTAAGAGCAGCTCCTAATAAGTTGGACCTTTCGAAGTACATAATGAAGGAGCCAGAGTCAAAAGCAAGGCCTGCTCCAAGGAAATTGGACCTTTCGACGCTCAATGCAGAGGAGATCGAGGAAACGTTCAGTAGCCATTTTATCCATCAAATCACAAATCCGAGGATTTCAAATCTGGGCTTTTACCGCGTAGTTGCAGAAAAAAAGATTGCTTTCTTGGGGGAGTGCGGGCGAGGGTCTTTTATATTCGCATGGTTGCAAAAGATGAAACCCCCCCTAGTAATTATATGCACACCCGCGTCAGCTGCGAATATATAAGAACAAGGCAATCCCCCATCTTTTTTCCCCCGTTATTTTTTACTTCTTCGATTCAAGCTGTTCTTTTAAGTTTTTTTATTAAGGTTTTTTCATTGATGTTTTTTCATTGATGTTTTTTCATCATCTTATCTGACATCAATGACGACGGGGCCAAGTTGGGGTTCTTGGAGATGGGCAGGCTGCCTTCCTAGAGAGGTGGAGATGTGCAGAGGAAGTTTTGACCAACCGCTTCCACTTGGGCACTGCCCCAAGAAAAGAGCCCTTTCCTGTGCTTGATGATGGTTACCTGTACTTGATGATTGTTACCTGTGCTTGATGGTTACCTGTGCTTGATGATTGTTACCTGTGCTTGATGATGGTTCCTTATGTTTGATGATGGCCCTTTGGATAATTGACCGGTGTGAGCGCCGTGAGGTACTGCATATCCTATTTGATCAGGACTACTGGGCTCCACACCATGAGCTCCGTGTTGGTGAATCTTGTTGGTGATTCTTGTTGGTGGGGGACCTTGCACATCGGTACCTTTTGGCCATTTTTTGGCCGCTATCGTCCATGGATGGTACACCCGTTCCAGAGCTCTCCATAAAGACCAGCATCTCCAGCATTTCCAGCATTTCCAGCATTTCCATTTTAAGCATTTCCATTTTCATCATTCCCAATTAGGCGGTCTTGATTCAGGCTAGTGTACTTGGTGCATACGTTCTACTGGGAACAGTTCGTTGTTCCATCTATCTAAGGATTGACAGATACAGACCAAAGGGGAATAGTGGAATAGTGGAGTGGTCAGTCATTAGTATTTCCTTGAATGGACCTATACATCTGGCTTATCTTATGGTGTCGTGTACGACTCAAGGTATCCACGTTAACTAGCCTCTGTGTTCCTGCACATACCACCATCTCTTTATAGTCGAATATCATTTCAACACCCATTGTCAACAGGGAAACTCCAAACTGATTGAAAGTGAACGAAATTGATCAACAGTAAAATGGCACGACTAATGGTATCTGCATTTTTTCACTGAAATGGTATTGTCATTTCAGAAATGGCATATTAAGTATTTGGTCGTGCGCGGCTCATATCACCACCAAGATTCGCATTCTCCTCCTCCTCCTTCTTCCCCTCCCCCTCCCACTCCATGCTTCCCTATGCCCCCACCCAGACCACGTCGTATACCGCCAGCGACCACCCCCAAGTGAACTTCCACGAGCCTGTTCTGCGGCAATCGCTATTCAAATCTCCCGCCCACAAGGCCGTGTACGAGAGCTTGGGAGAAGTGTATGCCATTATATGCACCACCCAGACCGTCGAAACCGCCTATACCCGGGACTATATCACCGACAAGGAAAAGTACACCGCCACGGTTCTCCGGCTCGTCAGCCAGTACAAGGTGCTTTTCCTGGGGCTCCTTAAGCAAGACGGCGGCCACGGTCGTGTGGTGCACGAGATTCTCCCCCAGCTTTCGCCAGACGGGTCCAATTTCCTCCCCGTTTTTTGCCTGTTTTTCAACCTCGAGTGTCCCTTGGCCATCGAAAGGCTCCTGCAGGGAGTCCCCGCCACCATTGAGCAGATGGGCCTGAAGATCGAGGATAAACTCGATGGGGCCATGGCCGGCGACGACCGGAAAACCGCTGTTGCAGACTCCAATTCCGGCTCCAATTCCGGCTCCAATTCCAATTCCGGTTCCAATTCCGGTTCCGGTTCCGGTTCCGGGTCTGGCGCCCGCTTGGTCGCTGAAGCAACGGGCAACTTCATCACGCTCATGGACGCGTTGAAATTGGACTATAATTCCAAAAGCCAGCTCCACCCGCTTCTAAGCAACTTGGTCATTTCGCTTAATGAACTCATTCTGAAGGAAACAGAGGCGCCGGTCGAGTTTGCCTCCAAACCCAAGCTTGTGAGCTGGCTCATCAAGTTGAATGGGCTTTCGGAAACGGAGACCTTGACCCAGGCCGAAAGCGATGAGTTCTTGGATCACGTGGACATGGCGTACCACGGTTTCTATAATTCCCTCTAGTCATCAAAAAAGACCGCTTTAGTTGCTGGATCTGGAAAAGAGACCACTTTTGGATGTTGGATCTGAAATCTTTGTTGGCACAGTGGAACTCATCGAACATCTTCACTTCCTAAAGTGCATCAGGAAATGACCAGAGTCAACAATTGTTTTTCCGGGTGACGTTGTTGGTCTTCGACTCCATTTCGATCTCAATTTCCTAGTGTCTTACCCTTTTCCTGAGGTCGGGTACTTTCTTGTGGTATTCAAGTCTCCGTTGGTCTTGGTACTTCTGGAAATGTGGTAATGGTCCATGGTGGATTCTTCGGTGGTTAGCATAAGTTCCCCGAGATAATTGTTAATAGAAGTCTTGAAGGTTCCCGAAGTTTGGTGTCGTGGCTCATTTTGGTGGGTTCAACGTCTTTTTCGTATGGGGTTGGTGAGTGACGAGCTCATATTCACCCAGCAATCTTGATCACTTGATAAACTGGATAGAACATAGGCACTAAACTGGACTTGAGTTCCTTGATTCATAAGTTCGGCCTTTGAGCAGCAGAATGTATACCTTCAGGAATGATCTCCAAAGATCCATGGTTTAGACCAAAGGAGAAAGTCCAGAGAAAGCACCAAAGACCAAGGACATAAGAAATCTCCAGGATATAACTCTGTCCAGCTATCTGCCCAGGGATGAAACCGGCAAAAAGATAGAGTCTCCACCAATGAAGTAAGGTATTGGGAAGAAGTTTATCTGTTTCAAGTGTAACAGTAGTTAAATCCTCAGAATCCCGGTTAGATGTTCCATCACATAGACTCATGCTATGACGCCTTCAGTATCCGTAGATAATAGAAAGCCACCAGTCCAAGTAATCCCAAACCATTAATCTGGAAGACTTAGTGCCACCGAAGAGAACATCATTGGAACACCCTCTCTCCATCCTTGTAAGCATAAGTAAATCAAGACAAGCAATTCCTTTCCAAAGAGTTCATTAAAAAATTTCGCAGTTTCACCAAGTGCATCAGGCGAAGAATACTTTGGTAATTTGGCTTCCAGACGTAAACATCTTGTCTTACCCTAAAACCCATGGATCCTCCAGGCAATCCATTTTGGTACGGAGAGTGACAGATGATGCCAGAACCTCCACGAACTGTGGTCTTCTGAACTCTGCCCCGTTGTCGGCTCAATTCGGTAGTAAAATCGATTCCGAAGCTTTGTTTGACTTTAAAGAATAATTCTTGATTCTGAAACTCCCTTCACCTTCCAGGAAAATCAGTGCCCCTTCCACGTATCATGTGTACTCCTTGATGATCAAAAAGTAATCAATTGTCATGTAATGAAGTAATCCAATAATGAATCAGGGCTGAACCATTAGTCTGGGATTTGAAGCCAGTGGCTAAAGGTATAAGAAAAGAATGTAGCGGAAAAAGGAATGGATGGAAAAAAGGGGTCGAGATACTCGGGGGCGGGGGGCTTTATATATACAATTTCTCACCCCCGCCCGATACTTTTGCAGCCACCCACCGTGCAGGAACAGCGAGCAGCGAGGAATATATAAGGAGCCGCATCCCCCGTCCTCGTTCCAAGAATAAAAAGAAATTGGTGGGAGGATGGCACTTGTTTTCAGAACCCCTGGATTTGGAACAGTGCATGTCATTGTTCTAGTGACTGACTGAATACTGACTCAATACTGACAGACTGAATATTGACTACTCCTTACTGACTACTCACTACTGACTGACTACTCACTATTGACTACTCCTTACTGGCTGACTACTCACTATTGACTAATGACTGTCTTACAACGTACTACTGACTGACTGACTTACTACTGACTGACTACTCACTAATTACTGACGACTGACTGTTTAATCTACTTACTGATTACACTACTGACTGGCTGACTATTGACAACTGACTGATTACTGACTACTGACTGACTACATCCTAAGTTGTTTTTACCACTTAGTACTAAGTTCATTTCATGGATTATCAATTGCTTACAGGCATTGCTAGTGACTGACTGACTACTGAATGACTACTCACTAATCACTACTGACTGTCTTAGAACTGACTACGGACCAATGACTGAATACTGAATGGCTACTGAATTACTACTGACTGTCTATTCTACTGACTGACTACTCCAATGACTGACTACTCCAATGACTGACTGACTACTCACTACTGGTTGATGAATGACTACTAACTGACTACTGACTGGCTACTCTCTACTGAATGACTACTCACTATTGATTATTGACTGGCTACTGAATGACTAATGAGTCTTACAATTTACTACTGACTGCCTGCTGACTACTGGCTGATAACTGAATACTGACTGGTTACTCTACTGACCGACTGACTAACTTACTGACTGACTACTAACTGACTAATGACCACTGACTGACTACTGACTGACTACTGACTATTGACTATTGGCTATTGACAACTGACTGGCTAATGACTACTGACTGACTTTATCCTGAATAGTCTTTTCCACTTAGTGCTTACTTCATCTCATGGATTATCAATTGCTTACAGTCATTACTACTGACTGACTGACTGAATACTGACTTACTAACTTACTGACTACTGACTACTGACTACTGACTGACTACTCACTACTAGCTGATGACTGACTACTAATTGAGGACTGATTACTATCTGACTACTAATTGACTAATGACTGAATACTGACTTACTACTCTACGGACTGACTGACTACTTACTGACTAATGACCACTGACTGACTACTGGCTATTGAGTATTGGCTATTGACGATTGGCTATTGACTACAGACTGACTAATGACTGACTTATGACTGACTAATGACTGACTGATGACTGACTGACTGACTTTATCCTAAGTAGCCTTTTCCACTTGGTGCTTACTTCATTTCATGGAGTATCAATTGCTTACAGTCATTACTACCAATTACTACTGGGACAACTGACCGAGTACAGCTTCATAATATCATGTCTATTTCGAGCTTGTGAAGAGCTTAAGTGTTTACTGGCTGATTCCACCCAACATTGTCTTGCCACGTATCACTGACACTCACTACTCAACACAGTTTTCCTGTGTGACTACCGTCATTGACTACCGTTATTGTTTTTATTGACTACATTCACTGACTAGTCAACTTACTTGGTGCTGGGTAACTATAACTGAAATGTCCTGGACGGTTCACCGGCATCTAAAGACAATCCAATGATTCTATTGGTCAATCCCTGCTAGTCATTACTGATTGCTAACCACAGACGCTCCATAGCGATTCCATAATTACACTTGGTGGTCAAAGGTCTGACACTTCTCATGGGAATCTTAACTATCAGTCTACAATTCCACTTTTTTGTTCTTTTTCTTTTTTCGGCAATCAAAGATCTTACTTATTACTTATGGGCGACTGAGTTTAACAGTGTCAGAGTTTAACAGTGTCAGAGTTACAATGGGACTTAATAAAAGTATTGGTACTAATTCTGTATCAGTATTTTGGATGGAGAGGTCCATGTCTTCCGAACCATTGGCCGTGCGCCGCTCATATTTGGACCAATGATACTGGGACTTATACTTATAAGTACACAGTACACTGGACTAATCCTGTACTCAGCCAGGAGTCTTGATTATGAAACGATAGCCATGATGGAGAAGTCAATGAGGTGGATTGACCAATAAAAGGGTTTCAACAGACTCCAATCCAATGAACTGACATCAATGAATCGTTAATGAACTGAGTCCTTCTTTCTGATCCTTCATTGCATAAATCTCAAGTTTAACGGCTCGCTTCCCAAACAATCACTGAAACATCATCAGCTAAGGCTAGACTCTTCATCGATTCAGTATCAGTATGACCAATCATGACCGATAATTACCAATGACCGATAATGACCAATGACCAATGACCAATGACCAATGACCAATGACCAATGACCAATGACCAATGACCAATGACCAATGACCAATGATGACCAATGACCAATGACCAATAGGATCAGCCGAGAAATCAATTGATACATCACTTTCAATGCATCAAACAATGGACTCGATTTGATCGGCATAGCTCAAGACGTTCTGGATGATGGCCGCATTATCCGAGACGGAATTGGACGTTTGTTCGCCCACGAAATACACCTTTGCGTTTTCAAAAGTCCAATGAGCAGCATCCAACAGTTCCTTGACCGAAGCTTCAAACGCCGAATCCGACGTTTCCTGTGGATAATACAACAACGTCTTGCAGTTGGACACCGGAATGGAGGCATTGGTCTTCTCCAACGACCGGGCAATCTCAAAGCGCAAGGTGGTCACCAAACTCTCTTTGAAATGGCCAAACTCCGGGCACGGCACCAACGAGTCGTTCTGCAACAGTTTCCACACCTTCAAGTAATTGCCCTCCATCAAATTGCGCTCGAACTCAATGGGGTACCGCAAGAAATGGTCCTTCTCCAGATTGACAAGCGGCGAATTCGAAATGGCCTCCAATTCAATGTGGAATTGCAGCGTCAGCCCCTGCGATAGCAAGTATAACAAGTTCAACGCTATGACCTTGGTGCGGTCGGTATTGGGCTGGGCCTCCGGGTGTAACTTGGAACAGGAATAAAACGGCCTCAAACTCAGGAAGTAGTTTTCGAAAACGCCGTATTCGTTGGAAAGCAACAGCGAAAGGGCGCCGATTTCAAGGAGCCGTTCCGCCACCTTCAAGTCGCTGAGCTGGTCGGCGGTCGCCGTGTTCAGCGGCAACGGCACCAAAAGGTTGTGTTTGACAAGCTCGATTTTGACGGGCGTCAACACCTTGAGGCACTGCGTATAGTCGCCTTGGTCGAAGAGGTGGTACAAGTCCTGGGAGAGTTTTGTGAGCGCCATATGTGGTTGGGAGGGAGTGGCGTCAGTGTGTTGAGGTTATCCCGCGCGGTGCACGGGTGCGCGGTACACAGTTGGCAGACGGGCAGAAACAGAAGTGGACAGACAGAATTGGACAGAATTAGACAGAATTAGACGGAATTGGACAGAATTAGACAGAAGACAGAATTGGACAGAATTGGACAGAGTTGGACAGACAGAATTGGACAGACAGAATTGGGCAGGAAATGTGATAGGATTGGACAGAATTGGGTAGACAGAATTGGACAAAAGATAGAAGACAGAAGACAGAATTGGGGAGAAGACTGAATCGGGAGAAGACGGAATTGGTGAGACTGGAACCCTTTGTGGGGGGAAATCATGGAACACTTTCAAAATGACGATGGGTGGATGAAATAGCGTGTTATCTGCAGTACCCTCTATCCTGCATATTACACCGCCAGATACACTTCCAAGTAGAAATTGATCCACCCCAAAAGTCCCTAACATCATTATAAGAAAACGGCACTTGTTTTCACCGGAAGTAAAGACTAGAAAGAGCAATAGTAAGATTCTCAATCTGCAGGATCCCGTACCCTCCCACCTACGGCTTTAATACTACACTCTATACACTACTAGCCCCGAGCCAGTACACCCTGGAAGCTTGGATGGTGTACGGATCTACCGTTTGGTGTACGGGTCTACCGTTTGGTGTATAGATGTCCCGTCTGTTATACTAAGGTCCTGTCTAGTGTACTGTTTCTGGTGTACTGTTTCTGGTGTACGGATGTAAATTCCAGTGAAGGTGTCTTTTAAACGAGCGAAGTGCGCACGCGAGGATTTTCCACGCACCTGCGACTCAACAGCCCCACGCTCAGTACCCTCAGCAAACGAACCGTTTCGGCGAAGCCCAGGAAAAAACAGAGAAGAACCCATAAAATTTTAGCGTAGAGGGAATTTGGCCGTAGACCCGTGCACCGCAGCATAAACCAGTACACCCCAACATAAAACCAGTACACCCCCAATTTTTTTTCTTCTTCTGGGCCGAAGTCGGGGCCATGCGTTGGCCACAGCTGAGCCCGAGCCCCCATGCGCGAAAATTTTGCGATTAGTCACCGTGAAGCACATATAAAGCGCACGTCAGCCTCACAGTTGCCTACACCTCCAACCGCTTCCTTTCCTAACCCCTTCGAACCCCCGCCAGCTCCGCCAATCAAAAACCATGTGTGGAATCTACGCTGCCTATAGGCAGGACAACATCGAGCAGTTCAAGGACAAGGCGCTCCAGAACTCCAAGAAAATCCGGCACCGGG
This sequence comes from Metschnikowia hawaiiensis, assembly GCA_002370325.1. Taxonomy (NCBI): domain Eukaryota; kingdom Fungi; phylum Ascomycota; class Pichiomycetes; order Serinales; family Metschnikowiaceae; genus Metschnikowia; species Metschnikowia hawaiiensis. Next base: position 34,895 of record NLAM01001029.1, read on the forward strand.
GCCCCGACTGGTCCGGCAACGCCGTGGTCAACAGCACCATCTTGTGCCACGAGAGATTGGCGATCGTGGGCTTGGACTCCGGCGCCCAGCCAATCATTTCCCCGGATGAGCGGTACACCTTGGCTGTCAATGGAGAGATTTACAACCACATCCAGTTGAGACAGGAGTGCAGCGACTACGGGTACAAGTCGCTTTCCGACTGTGAGCCCATCATCCCCATGTTCGAGAAGTACGGCATCGACGCCCCCAAGAAGTTGGACGGTATGTTTGCCTTTGCCCTTTACGATAAGAAGGAGGACCGTATTGTGGCGGCCAGAGACCCCATTGGCATTGTCACGTTGTACATGGGCAAGTCGTCCAAGACTCCTCACACTCGGTACTTTGCCTCGGAGTTGAAGTGTCTCATTGACGAGTGTGACGAGATCTTTGCCTTCCCCCCAGGCCACGTGTACGACTCCAACACCGACCAGATCACCCGTTACTTTGAGCCTACGTGGTGGGACGGGGCCCAGATCCCCCAGAAACACGTGGACTTGAAGCAAGTCCGTGAAACCTTGGAGATGGCCGTCAGAAAGAGACTCATGGCCGAGGTGCCTTACGGAGTGCTTTTGTCCGGCGGCTTGGACTCGTCGTTGATTGCCGCCATTGCCGCTCGTGAAACCCAGAAGGCCGCCACGGGTTTCCCCCTGGACGGATACGACGCCAACAAGGAGCTTTCGGGAGTGGACGCTTCGGGCTCGTTGCACACGTCCAGCGTGGCCAAGTTGCACTCGTTCGCCATTGGCTTGCCCGGCGCCCCCGACTTGGTGGCCGCAGAGAAGGTGGCCCATTTCATCGGCACCATCCACCACCTGCACACGTTCACGTTGGAGGAGGGCTTGGACGCCTTGAACGACGTGATTTTCCACTTGGAAACCTACGACGTCACCACCATCAGAGCCTCCACGCCCATGTACCTTCTTTCGCGGAAAATCAAGGCCCAGGGTGTTAAGATGGTGTTGTCCGGAGAAGGCTCCGATGAGATCTTTGGCGGGTACTTGTACTTTGCCAACGCTCCTTCGGCCGACGAGTTCCACAAGGAGTGTGTGCAAAGAGTCAAGAACTTGCACTATGCCGACTGTCTCAGAGCCAACAAGTCCACCATGGCTTGGGGCTTGGAGGCCCGTGTTCCGTTCTTGGACAAGGAGTTCTTGGAGGTGTGCATGAACATCAACCCCGAAGACAAGCTTATCCAGGACGGCCACATTGAAAAGTACATTTTGAGAAAGGCCTTCGACACCTCGGACGACGCGTCGGCCAAGCCATACCTTCCCCAGGAGATTTTGTGGAGACAAAAGGAGCAGTTCTCCGATGGTGTTGGCTACTCGTGGATCGACGGGTTGAAGGACGCCGCCGAGGCCGCCGTTTCCGACGAGCAGTTGGCCAACCCCAAGCCCGAGTGGGGCTCCGACGTGCCCACCACCAAGGAGGCTTACTGGTACAGGTGCAAGTTCGACGACATGTTCCAGAAGTCGAGTGCTGCGGCTTCCACGGTGATGAGATGGATCCCCAAGGCCGAATGGGGATGTCACTCGGATCCTTCCGGAAGATACGCCACCACGCATGACCACAAGGTCAAGAAGTGATCCCAAGGACTGATCAAGACTGCAAAGACTGATTCACAAGAATCCCCAAAGGACCAAAGGACCAAAGGACCAAAGGACCAAAGGACCAAAGGACCAAAGGACCAAAGGATCCGGTGTCACCAGGACCAACGCAAGTTTGCGTCAGCTGACCGTGGAGATTGAGTGGATGGACCGAGTACTTATAGACGGTATGGTGCTGTATGGATAGTGCTAGTGTATTGACTTGTTGAAGAATAAAAGACGTATACGAAAAAGTGTCAGTCATTTCTGAAAGAGACCAGAGTTCATGATTAAAGGAATAGATCTGTATTGGTGGATTAATGGGTATCGCCGAAGCAGCGAAATTATTCTTAATTATTAAAAGAATAATTAGACCTACACGTGCAGATATATTCACTTCCCCCGAGAGATGCCATGGGGAAGTATATACTTAGTTGAAATCGCTTTAAGATGATTCCTGGATTTCTGGATTCCTGGATTAGATTCCACTTCGGACTCCTTCGGAATCTACAGATAGAGAGACCATTCTGAGGTTAGGGGAGAACTTCTTGACTCAACATGGGAAGATCTGGAGATGGGAGGTTTAAAGGACTAGAAAATCCACACAAGAGTCTTACAGTCTAGAAAATCCACACAAGAGTCTTACAGTCTAGAAAATGACCGTGGCATGCACCAAACAAAGAAGATCTTGAGCAAGAGTTTTAACATGCCCTTTGAAGACATATTCGATGAGTTTGATGAAAAACCCGTGGGTGTGGGAGCAATTGCTCAAGTGTATCTCGCCAAACTCTCGGAAAAGGCTATTTCCAAAGCAAAGCAGGAAAGTGATGACGAAGTGAAGCTTTCTTTGGACAAATCCGATAGCAATTCTAGCACATTTTGGAACACTATGGTCGTGACCGAACCTCGTGGAAGCCACATTTCCTCGGGTCAACAAGTTGCCTTGAAGGTCTTGCATCCACTAGTGGA
>NLAM01001030.1:0-32833 GCA_002370325.1 Metschnikowia hawaiiensis
TGCCGCCGCTCCCTCCCGTTATCAACACCACCAAAGAATTACTTTCTTCTAAAGATCTGTTATAGTCTTTTGATTTCCGGTAGAGTCTTTTTAGTAGCGTAAAGCTACAGCAAAACAAAACCAGATCAGGCTTCTAGTAATATAGTAGTAGAGTAGTTCGATATAGTAATTATAAGCGAATGGTGTATAGGATTTAGTTTTGCTAAGAATTAGTACACCAAGTATAGTAGAGACTAGAGTATAGGTTTAAATAGAGTACTGAGCTTATTGCAATAAGGTAGGGAATATAGAGTATAGTATAGAGTCCAGTATAGAGCGGAATATTTAGTATATAGAGTAGTTAGTTCTGGTCAAAATCCCAATCCTATTATTGTTGGTGACTGTGTAGATGAAACTGGGGATGGTTTGGTGTTGGTGATGTTAAAGTCATCAAGGGAGTGCAGTTTGCTTCATGTTAATGTTTCTGACCATAGTTTTATTATTGGTGATCTTTCCACAGTAGTTGGTGATCAGTGAGGGCGAGGTTCATATTGGTGATTTTTTTAACCAAATGACTTAAATTTGGTGTTGTTAAATATTTTCCTAAGCTTAATACTTTTTTTTCTTCACTTTTAGGATTCTTAATATCTTTGACCATATCGTTGAATCTTATTTCTTTTACTTTATCAACATATTCTTGTAAATTATTGGAATCTATGAATTCGCTAGATCCTTTTCTTTTACTTCTTTTTCCTATACATAAGCTTAAAACCTGGGAAACACTAATTTTTCCATGGTTTTGAAATAAGAAATCTTTTTCAGCGGGAGGTTTTATCTACTTTCTTGAATCTATATATTATTTTTTTTTTATTATATCTTTAAGAATTGAAGATTATTGGGCCTCCGATCGGTACTTACTTTTTTGGAATTTATTTTATATTCTTTTCTATATCTCTTCTTTCTAATTTGATTTTTATTTTCCATTATAGCTTTACTTATATATTTATATGTTTCTGTAGATTCTTATCTTCTCATATCCCAATTAGCTGGGAAGTTGTAGTTAGTACTTTGTAACTGTCAATCCAGTAGTCGGTAGTTTGTCTAGTTTGTCTATTTCTCTGGTACTTTAGAAACTGTTTCCCAGTTTTCTAGTCTCTCTAGTCTGTCTAGTCTGTAGTTTGTCTGGTCTGAATATTCAGTCCTCTAGTACTCCAGTGGTCTCTGGCAGTCTGTAGTCTGTAGTTTGTCCAGTTGGTCTCTGTCAGTTTTTCTGGTCTGTCTCTGTCAGTTTTTTTGGTCTGTCTCTGTCAGTTTTCTGGTTGGTCTCTGTCAGTTTTTCTGGTTTGTAGTTTGTAGTTTGTCTGGTAGCGGAGTGTACTGATCTTTTGCAGGGGGTTTCTGACGTACGTATCAGACTGATAAGACATGGACATTGGACATTGGAGATTACCAGGAGTACCCCGAATTCCTATGAACTTCCGTGGCACGGCCTGCAGTCGCCCACCATTCCAGGAGCAGAGTTACACTATTGAAGTGTTGGACATTGCATAAACATACTCCTTAGTATGTGAAGTCCATTGCAGGACTAGAATAGTTAGTATGAGAGTTCGAAGCTGGTTAGTATGAGAGCTCGAAAGCTGGTGGGGTCAGATATTTTGAAGACACAGACTGAACGCATTTCCTGATCCATTGAAGATTTGTATACCATAATTCATGATCTAGTGTAATGACATTCTTGGTTTTGACTTCAAGTAGACTGAATTGTTAACTGTCCATACCGAATGAAGAGGCCATTAGGGGCACCAGAAATAGATAAAAACTTTTATCTGTAAATATCAGTTGAGGATTTCGTTGAGGATTTCGTTGAGGATTTCGTTGAGGATTTCGTTGAATAGTCAGTTGGATGGCATTGGGAATTTCGAAGCCATTATAGTCTATAATGTATAACTTCTTATCTGAAGGATGCAATCTTTGATATGCATCCAACATGTAAACACGACGTTCTTAGCTCAATATGGAAAATCCTTTGTGAAGTCCAATCGGATTGAAGTCCAATCTGATTTGAAGTCAGTGGTGGTAATCTTTCCCTAATGGGTTTTAGAACTGAATTGTTGATGACTTTTAAGCTTAACTGGTTCAGGGGTTTAACCAAAGTCATTTAGTGCTGTACCAGTGGCTGCCAAGTACATCCAGTTTGTGAGTGGTATTGGTCAAACCGAGGAAGACAAGTTGAACGAGTTGGCCTCTTCCACTTCTGCTAGACAACAGCAGATCAAGAAGGACTCCAGCCAGTCTTGGTCGTCGTGGTGGTCTGGCAAGAAGTGCGACGCTCAATCTGAAAAGGACAGATTGGCTGCAAAAGCACAATCAAAGAAGAACTCGTGGTTGTCTTGGGGTGAAAAGCAGGCTGGCGACGCCGAGGCCAGAGTCAAGCGAGAAAAGAAATCTTGGTTCTCTTGGGGAAACAAGGAGTCTGACGAGGCTCAAAACACTGCCCAAGATGCCAAGAGTGACTTGGAGCACGAAAAGAACAAGTGGGTCAGCTGGGGATCATTTGAGTGGGCTGTAAATAAAAGTGGGTGTAAATAAAAGTGGGTGTAAAAAAAGCGAGGGGGGAGGCTGTTTATATATTCGAGAATGCGGGATTTAAATGGCTGCGAATCGAGAGGAAGGGTGCGCGCGCGGGGATATATATAAAGCCTCGTCCCCCCCCCCCCCCCCCATAATCCATAATCGCACCACTTTTTGGACCCCCCATAAAACCAATTCTTTCTCCATTTTCGATTGGCCATGTTTTTTTTTGAATATAATCATGTGACCTTTCACGTGGCCTTTCAAGTGACCTTCATTATCCATATTTGATTTATACCTGACTATTGACGATTCATTGATCTTGCCACTAGAATTTGATGACTGCTTGTGATCTTGACGATCCTGATATATCCATTGATCCTGATTTATCCATTGTTCCTTATCTGAGTATTATACATCTTTTAAAGCTGAGACTCGGGCTAGGGGGACTCATGGGTCCAAGAAAATGCCGTCTTCTACTATAGCGTCTTCATCACTATAGCTTTCTCCGGGAACATCCAGTGTGATGGAGTGAAGAATGAAAAGAGGAATTTGATCACTTTTAAAGTGAAGGAAACACCCATAATGAGGACGACCAAAACGTGATGAAGAGGAATGGAAAGACCCATTCTATGGTTTCATATTTCCTACTTTAGTGATCGTTATATTTGGGATACTACAAAGATTCGAATCCATCTTTCTTTTTACTATCTGGATGACATTTCTTCCATATGAATAGTCTAGAACGTTGACCGACTGGATTCTGACTGACTAGATTCCAGACTGCATCCAGCCCTCTTGTGCCTAGCAGGAATAGTCGTCTAGTTATCTATTCCTAACCAGGATATGATGAAGAAGACCCCTAGAAGGTGACAGTGAATGGATACTGCTTGAGCTCCTTTTATTCTCGGCAGAGAGAAGAGGAAGAGGAAGAGGAAGAGGAAGAGGAAGAGATTCATCTGGTTTAGGATAAAACTCCAGTCCCCCAATCCTCCACCAGTCTTTCAAGATACTCCAAGAATATGATAATGATTTTCCTAAGATAGTCATATTTATAGTGATGACAGTTGAGAATGACTAGAAATTGGATTTGTCTTTTGGATGCAGTACGCCATGGTCGACCAGACTAGTACTTACTGCGGAGGCCTCCCGTTTTCCCAGTCGTTGAAGATGGAGTTGCTGATGATCTCAATGGAGTAGTGGTCCGGGTCCCGGATGAACGCAAGCTGCTTCATCTTGCCCTGGTTATACTTGACGGCCCACTCGACGGAATCACCAAACTGGGCCTCGATCTCCTCGCAGAACCGGCCCGGGTCGTCACATGACACGCACGTGTGGCCGTACCCCTGGAGAGCGCCGTTTTCCGTGGAGTTGCCGTTATGGTACCCCTCGAAGGTGTCGTCGTTTTCGGTGCCATAATTCTGGGTCAACTCAATGACTCCTTCCCGGGCAGCAAGGTCGGCGTGTGACATCAGCCCCTCCTCAAAGTTGGCGTCGTGCTCGTACCCCAAAAAATAGAGGTCGAACTTGGCGGCGGCGTGTTCCTTCTTGGTGAACAACTTCATGCCCAAAACTTCTCGGTAGAACTGCAACGATTTCTGGGCATCCTTGACCCGGATCATGGTATGGTTGAGTTTATAAGTACTCACCTCGGAAACGCTGGCGGTTTTCCCTTGTCCATGTTCAATGATTTCAATCCAGTACCCGTTGGGGTCCAAGGCAAACGCAATGTTGCTTTGTCTGCCGTCGCTCAACTTCTTGCGGAACTGGACGCCATTGGCCAAAAGCGTCTGTTCACACGCCTGGATGTTGTCCACACTCACACAAATGTGTCCGAAGCCCCTGAACGTTTCGCCGTTTCCATTGTTCAATTTGTAGTTGGCGTCGTTTTCCACGCCGTGGTTGTGACACAACTCCAAGACGCCTTGTCTGTCGGCCCAGTTTTTGGGGGTTTTGGTTGGGTATCCCAACATGTAGAGCGTGAAGCCGTCCATGATGAAGTGGGAAATCAACTTCATGCCAAAGTGTTTTTCGTAGAAGGGCACACTAACCTTGGGGTCTTTTATGCGTAAGCACGTGTGGTTCATGTGGAACGAGGAATCGATGGTCATGGTGGTTTGGGGTTGAGCAAGAAGAAAGTGGTATAAAAAGGTTGCTAGTTCGGGATGTGGGGGAGATTGACTTGCTATATACTAGTCATTGTGCAGGAAATTAGATGTTCGGTAATGTGCAGGACATCATATGTTTGGATAATATACAGGAACAACACTATATGCAGTACATTTACTAATCATACACTGAACCCCGTAATATTGCTCCATATCTTTTGTGATCAAGTGAGAATGCTCTAATTACCTAAGCAATTCAGTACCTAAGTTTTTGAGCTCTAATTTTAGGGCTAGACGAGTTTATGCTATTCCGAGGTACCCTCGGTTCTACACTTCCACAGTATCAGTGGCAAAGTACCCGGAATATCACGATTCCTATACGATATGCTTTTAAGACTTGTCCACTTTACGTGGATATACCGGTATTTGCCAAAACCGGGTTGGTCCACTTTTGGTGGAGTTCCGTGGGTGGCCAGTTCCGAGGCTTATATCCAGTTCCGGGGCTTATATCCAGTTCCGACCTCTTGACTCAGGTCATTTTATCCTCCCCAAAAAAAAATAAATTCGAGATTTTTTTGGAATTCCAGATTTTTACTACCCGCAAGATAAATTTGCCCTACCAAGAACTTTGCATCTGGCGTGGGGGTTGCTATGGGGGAGGATTGATTTTTAAAGGTACGCATCACGTGACTGCAGCCACTTGCGCGGCCGGAATACCCACTTCCGGTGCCGGATTATATGCAGGCACCGCATATCCTCGGAAGAGGTTCCACCAATTAAACTATCTTCAAAGAAGCATATGTTGGTACGGTGCTAGTAAGCGGCTTTTTAGTGAATAACATGTGCCATGACCAAGTTCACTAGAGTTGCCGTTTGATCCAGTTCCGGGGATTATATGCAGTTCCGGGATGTATATGCAGGCACATGGTAAATTGACTCTGGTCGGTTCATTCTTCTCACACAAAATCTACATCTCTTCCAAAAAAAGAAGCTGACTTTTCAAATTAAGAACAGTGGTTTGCAGGGATTCGGAGATGGTGTGTGGAGGTGGTTGGAAAGGGTAATAAGATGTATCACGTGACCACCCCCGGATTTCGGCCGGAATAGTCAATCCCTTTTGGGATGCGTTCAAGGCGCGTCACGTGGCCGAGGGTAAGCTTAATTCCCAAGGCAAATCCGGTAAGGAAAAAACCGGAAATGGATAGAACTTATAGCTATAGACCTCTACTTATAGACGGGGGACAACGTATCTGCAGTACACCAACTATCTGCAGTACTCCTGGTTATCTGCAGTACGGACGGATATCTGCCGTGCCCCGAATTGACTTGTCGATGACCGACCCATTGTTTCCCGCCCAAAAACAATCAGTGTGACGTCCGGAATTCAAGCACGTCAAAAAAACCAATTCTATAAACCATTTCTCAAAAATGGGTTCTTTGCGTTGGACTCTTTTCCTGCTGGGTTAGGCTGGTGTACGGGTGTGCGCGGTCGGTTTTGGGCCAACCCCGAAATTGAAGTCGAAATTGAGATTGAGATGGAAACTGCGCGTGACCGAGGATCACGTGCGGCATCAACCTCGTATAAGCCCAAGACCCACAGCTGCGAAAACGACAAGCCCATGTTCCGCCGGTTCTTCTCGTCCTTCCCGCCACGGCATTCCGCCTACAGCGCCAAGCCCCGCAACACCATCAGCACCATCCACACGCGGTACGCGGCCAAGCAGCCCATCTCCGTGGTCACGGCGTGGGACCACATCACCGGCAAAATCGCCGAAAAGGCCAACGTGGACATTGCGCTCGTGGGCGACTCGTTGGCCATGGTGGCGCTTGGGTACGAGGATACTAACGAGATCGGGCTCGAGGAGTTCTTGTACCATACGCGAGCCGTGGCCCGGGGCAACCGTACATCGCTTATAGTGGCGGATGTTCCCTTTGGCACGTTTGAAAGCAGCGATGCTCAGGCCATTGATACGTGTATCCAGCTTATTAAGCATGGGCGGGCACAGGCTGTGAAAATCGAGGCCGGGGAAGATACGGCCGAGCGGGTGCACCGGATCGTGGCTGCCGGGATCCCCGTGGTGGGTCACGTGGGGCTAGCTCCTCAGAAACATAATGCTACGGGCGGGTATAAAGTGCAAGGGACGACGGAGGATGGGGCCCGGCAAATTCTTGCCGATTGCCAGGCGCTCCAAAAAGCAGGGTGTTTTGCCCTCCTCGTGGAATGCGTGCCCAATAAGCTAGCGGAGCTCATCACCGCCCGGGTCTCCATCCCCACCATCGGCATTGGCGCCGGGCCCCATGTGTCGGGGCAAGTGTTGGTGATGGCGGATATGTTGGGGATGAACGATGCGCCGAAGGCCAAGTTCGTCAAGCAGTACATGGACTTTGAGCTGGAGGCCGTGCGTGCTTTGAACAGCTACAAGAGCGATTTGGAAACGGGGGTTTTTCCGGATGGGACCGTCCATGGCTATAAGATGAAATCGGCAGTGTTGGACGCATTGAGAGGGGAAGGTGAGGGGAAGTGAGGAAAGAGAGGAAAGAGAGGAAAGAGAGGAAAGAGAGGAAAGAGAGGAAAGAGAGGAGGAGACGTTTAAATTCACTTCTTTTTGCCGTTTGAGCTCTTTTTCTTTGGACTTTTGGAAGTGACTCTTGGAAGTGACTCTTGGAAGTGACTTTGGGTTCATTTGCTTAGACATGGAAGGTTCCGTCTCCTGATTTCCACTCGTCGTTTGGGGTGGAAATTGGCCTTTCATCTGGACATCTCAGTCATTCACCCCAGGTCTTCCTCCTCTTCCAGATCTTCCAGGTGTTCCAGGTGTTCCAGGTTTTCAGGTGTTCCAGGTTTTCAGGTGTTCCAGGTTTTCAGGTGTTCCAGGTTTTCAGGTGTTCTGGAATAATTGGAGATCATGGAACTTATTCAAGTTCCTCCGCCTCGTTCATCGTGATCAGCTGGTCATCTTCATACTTCTGGACTATTCCAAGCTTGAGATTCTCCGAAGTCAAACTGAATTCTCAAAGTCTGGAAGATACTCTAGAGATTTATGGTGATTGAATGTCCCTGGAGAAGAAGAAAGTGAGGAGAGGAGGAGAGGAGGAGAGGAGGAGAGGAGTTACTGAATGGGGATGGAGAGGTTTACATGATCTCGAAATCTCGTTTTGATAATACGAAATCCGGGGTTTCTAAGAGATGACCAGACCCGATTTCCATGAATTGATGGTTTTATCCGATTCCTATGAATAGAGATGTGCATTTGCTATCAGCACCTATGGCCATCTATAATGGATTGGGTGTCTGAGAGTTATATATGAGTGATAATAGAGTGGTTAAAGTATAGAATTATTGTAGCTCTAAAAAAAAGTTCACTTCCCAGAGTTTCTTTTGAAAGGTAACATTGGGGACCGAAAAAAAACCAATTGGGGCAAGCTGGGAATCGAACCCAGGACCGCCCGCACCCTAAGCGAGAATCATACCACTAGACCACGTGCCCTTCGATATTGGGGAGCGAAAAAAAATCTAGTTGGGGGAAGCTGGGAATCGAACCCAGGACCGCCCGCACCCTAAGCGAGAATCATACCACTAGACCACGTGCCCTTCGATATTGGGGAGCGAAAAAAAATCTAGTTGGGGGAAGCTGGGAATCGAACCCAGGACCGCCCGCACCCTAAGCGAGAGTCATACCACTAGACCACGGGAGCGAAAAAAAAACCAGTCGGGGCAAGCTGGGAATCGAACCCAGGACCGCCCGCACCCTAAGCGAGAATCATACCACTAGACCACGTGCCCTTCGATATTGGGGAGCGAAAAAAAATCTAGTTGGGGCAAGCTGGGAATCGAACCCAGGACCGCCCGCACCCTAAGCGAGAATCATACCACTAGACCACGTGCCCTTCTGGTTGTTAGTATAAAAAAACACATCTTTAAGCTATCCAGATCGAGAGTCGTTTATGAAAACACCCATCTATTTGAAAAAATGTAAACTAAGTGTATGGACTGGCAGGAGACTACTGGATTAGTATGAAGAGGGCGATCTGTGGACTTCTACGAAAACACCCGTACACCGCGCATGGGTACCCTCTAGGAATGTGCCCTCACAGTAAACCACCAAACAGCCAGCTCCGGAGCCCATCCCAAGCCCCCCACGCAGCTGCCCGAGAGATTCTTAACTACTACATCACCCGTGTGTCCTGCAGATAATCCCCTATATAAAGGAGTCCCCCAAATTTACAGCCCGTTCCCCTTCCACGCGTATACACCGTCTGCCACCGCCCCCATCACCACAACATGGCCCACAATCTCCCCGCCAGCGGCCCGTACGGCAAACCCGGCGACGACGGCGTGGACGTGCCGGACGAAAAAGTCATCGACGAGATTTTCCAGGAAAAAACCACCAAACACGCCGACGACGCCATTGATTACGAGGATATAGACGAATTGGCGGACGAGGACGATCTCCCCATGGAGGAAATGGGCGACGGCGACGACGAGCCGCTTTTGGAAGCCCCCGGAACCGGCGGAACCGGCGGAACCGTTGGAACCGCCCAGGGGCTCCTGGTGCCGGAAGAAAACAATCTCCAGGAAGACGCCGATAACGAGTTCGATGCTCTTTTCGGAGGCGACGAAAACGGGCTCGACTACGCCCACGACGAAGCGCCAGGGGCGTCGCAGATGCACCAGGATACAGGCGTGGACATGCTCCACATGAGCAATTCGTTGGGGTTTGAAGATGACGGGCTTACGGATCTAGGGCTCGGGTTCGAGGACGAGGAGGCGCCTTTCGCTGCGGCGGCGCCGAAACCCCCCTCCAAGAGACGGAGTGCGGAGGAAATCGCCTCTCGCAAGACGAAGCTACGAAAGATTGTGAAACGCTTGGAAAGCCAGCACAAGGCGAGGATGATGGCGAAATACTACCCTTCGTACTCGCCCTACAAGCCGTTCAACTTCCACACGATGTCGGTGGCCGAGTCCAAGTTCTACGCCTACAAGGTGCCGGCGATAGCGACGAAACTGCACGTGAAGCCGCTTGTTCCGCTTAAAATCAGCTTGGAAATGGAGCCCGACCAGCGCAAAGCGTTCAAGTCGCAGAAGAACAACGTGGTGGAGATCCCGTGGCCGAGCGTGACGGAAATCACCCCGGAGGACATGAAGTTCATCTCTGAGTTGGGCTCCAACGGCGAGAGTCTCGTCAAGGTGCAGGTGCTTCCGTTCATGAAGCTGGACGGAGATGGCAACGACAAGTTCAGCGATTTCAGCAAGGACCTTATCTTGGCCACGGCGGATTGGAACGACGACGACGTCATCAGTGCTGGAGAAAGCGACGAAAGCGACGGCGAAAAGGCCACCGACATCACGGAGAAGTTCGAGCCCGACGAAATCGCCTACGACGACGAAAACATCTTCAATGGGCAAATCTCCTCGGAGAAGTTCGAGCTCAACATGAACGACCCCAACCTCCTTTTCGTTCCGGACCTCAAAAAATCCGAACCTTCCAAGTCCAAGGCCATTGTTCCCACCGACAACAAGTTGCTCCAGATGAAGTTCAACATCTCCAACGATGCGTCGTATGATGTGCTCAAGAACAACTACAACACCAAAGTCCGCAGTCAGTTGAGTAACTTGAACATCGAGCATGCGGCGCCGGCTTTAAGGCTCCAGACTCCTTACTACAAGATCAAGTTGTCGAAGAACGAGGCCCGGGCGTTCCACCGGCCGCGGTTCCAGGTCATCCAGGGCTCGCTTATCTGTTTTTCCAAGCTTAAACAGAGGAAAAAGAAAAAGGACCGGGGGAAAACGTCACAGGAGATCTTTTCCAGGACGTCCGATTTGACCTCGGTGGATACGGGCACCATCATAGCCATGGAGTACTCGGAGGAGAACCCCGGGATCTTATCTAATTTCGGAATGGGCAGCAAGTTGATCAATTACTACCGAAAGGAGAAGGACGACGACAATACGCGGCCCAAGGCGCCTCTAGGCGAAACGCACGTGTTGGGCGTGGAAGACCGGTCGCCGTTCTGGAACTTTGGGCACGTGGCCAAGGGCGATTTCGTTCCTACGCTCTACAACAACATGATCCGGGCGCCCATCTTCAAGCAGGAGCAGAAGTCCACGGATTTCTTGCTTCTCCGGTCGCAGGGCTGCGGCAGCCACCAGAAATACTACTTGCGGCCCGTGGACCAGCTTTTCTCCGTGGGCAATATCTTCCCTGCCGTGGAAGTGCCGGCGCCACACTCGCGGAAGGTGACCAACACGTCGAAAAACCGGTTGAAAATGATTGTGTTCCGGACGATGAACAAAAACAACACTGCTCGTTTATCGGTCAAAGACATTTCGCTGCATTTCCCCGACCAGAACGATATGCAGAACCGGCAACGGTTGAAGGAGTTTATGGAGTACCAGAGACAGGGCGAGGACCAAGGGTTCTGGAAAATCAAGGGCGTGGAGAATGTGCCCACGGAAGAGGAGGTCAAGGCCATGATCACGCCCGAAGACGCCACGTTGCTCGACTGTATGCAGCACGGGCAGCAGGTGTTGGACGACGTGGACTCGCTTTTCAACGACGACAGGCGGGGCGTGGAGTTCAAGAAGGATAAGAAGGAGGTGCCGGATGTGGACGAAGAAAGACGGCTTTTGGAGAAGAAACGCCGCGAGAAGGAAACGGATATCGACGAGACCATCGACGAGGGGCTAGCGCCATGGAGTGCATCTCGGAGTTTCATCATCTCCAACCAAACCAAGGCCATGCTTCAGTTGAACGGAGAAGGCGACCCTTCGGGAATCGGGCTCGGGTTTTCGTTTCTCCGGGCCACGCAGAAACACGGCTTCAAACCGTTGGTGCCTCCGCCAAAGGATACGGTGCCCAAAAACACCACAGCGTCGTACCAGCAGAAACTCTACGAGAACGAGATCTCGCGCATTTGGTACGGGCAAAGAAGCTCGTTGACGGTCAACGATACCGAGGGCCACAAGCTCCAGGATATCTACCGGGAGTACAAGCCCGTGGACCACACCAAGTACATGAAGCAGAAGATGGAAAAAGAGCGGGAGGAAAAGCTCAAGGGAGAAGATCCGCAGGCCGCACACCAGAACGTGCTCAAGATCACGCGGCTCGTTCGGGACGAAAACAACATTGTGCAGAGAAGAGTGGAGTATCTCCAGGACCCACGGTTGATCAAGGCGTACATCAAGCGCAAGAAGCAGATCGAGGGCGACAAGATGTCCATGGCGGACGTCAACGATATCATCCCCACCAACGACGCGGAGATGAACAAGATCCGGCGGAAGGCGTTGGAGGAGAAGATCGCCAACCTCCAGAAACGTGCCAAGCTCAGCAAGGGAAGAAGACCCCCGAAGGACCCGTTGCATCTTGCGGCCGCTGCAGGAGGCACCATCATCGATGCCAACACGGTGATGTTACCGGACGGCTCGTTTGCGTTTGGAGGCAAGGGCATTGGCAAAGGCAAGAGCAAGACGCGGCGGTGCAAGTCGTGTGGAGCGTTCGGGCATATCCGGACCAACAAGGCGTGTCCGTTGTACAATGCCACCAAGGGCGGCACGATCCAGATCCCGCAGGAGCAGAAGGACATTATACTTCTGTCGGTGAAGGAGCGGCCCGAGGGCTTGGATTTCGGCGGCGACACCCCGGGGCCAAGCGGCAGTCCCCAGTGAGGAGCTGGAATCAGAGAACAAAATCTGGAGAATAAGGTCTGGACAAAAAGAGATCGAGATCTGGAAGGAACCAGAGAAGGAACCAGAGAAGGAACCAGAGAACAAGATCTGGAGAATCAGATCTAAAAAACCAGAGAAAGAGCTCTAGAACGGACCAGAGAAGAGATCTAGAACGAGATCTGGAGAACCAGAGAACGAACCAGAGAACAAAATGTGGAGAACCAGAGAAGGAACCAGGAAACGAGATCTGGAAGGAAAGATTTGGAAAACCAGAGAACGGGCTCTACAACGAACCAGAGAAGAGATCTGGAGAAGAAAATGTGGAGAATAAGATCTGAAAAACCAGAGAATAAGGTCTGGAAAAAAAGAGAACGAACCAGAGAAGAGATAAGATCTGGGGCCAGAGAACGACCAATAGAACATTTAGGATTCTGCACTACAATAAAAGTCAGTACAGCAGCAGTACAGCGAAGCAGTCGAGATGGACACTTGTAGAAAGAGACGGACACTTGTAGACCGAGACGGATGAGACAAATAGGTGGCTAGAGGAGTCAGAAATGGAGAGGGTTTTGGAAAGAAAGTTTTGATAGTATGGAGTGATCCTGCAGATAACACCTTCTGAAACGCACCACTTTAGATTTCGCAGCCAGTCAAATCGCGCACTATATAAACCTCACGCCCCCCCCCTTCAGTCCACTTTTTAGTCCACTTTTTAGTCCACTTTTTAGTCCACTTTTTAGTCCACTTTTTAGTCCACTTTTGGTCCCTTTTTGGTCCACTTTTAGTCCGCTTTATTAGGCGTTTTCCAATGAACAGAGAGTCAAAAGAGAGAGAAAGAGAGAGTGTGATGGAGAAGGAGAGATAGAGGAAAATAGAGAGAGAGAGAGAAAGAGAGAGAGATGAAGATAGAGAGAATGATAGAGAAAGAGCAAGAGAGAGAAATCAGAGAAGTCGGAGAAAAATAGAGAAATCAGAGAAAGATAAAGAAAGAGAAAAATAGAGAAATGGAAGACAGACAAAGAGAAAGAACGATAAAAAAAACTAGAGAGAAAGAGAAAGAACGATAAAAAAAACTAGAGAGAAAGAGAAAGACAAAGAAAGATAGAGAGAAATGAAGATAGAGAGAGAGAAAGATAAAGACAGAAAAAGAAAGGGAAAGATCAAGAAAGTTGGAGAAAGATAAAAAAGAGAGAGAAAGAGAGAGGAAGACATAGAAAAATAGAGAATTGGAAGACAGACCGAGAGAGAGAGAGAGAGAGAGAGGAAGACAAAAAGAAAGAGAAAAAAGATAAAGAAAGATGAAGAAAGACAAAAGATCGAGAAAGAGAGAGTGTGATGGAGAAGGAGAGATAGAGAGAAATAGAGATAAAGAGAAGGAGAGAGAGAGAAAGACAAAGAAAGATAAAGAGAGAGAAAGATCGAGAAACAGAAAGAAAGGTGAAGAAAGATGAAGATAGAGAAAGAGAAATCAGAGAATTCAGAGAAATCAGAGAAGTCAGAAAAATCGAATTAGAGGAATTAGGGAAATGAGAGAAAAGAGAAAAGAGAAAAGAGAAAAGGAGAAAAGGAGAAAAGGAGAACAGTCGAAACAGTGAAAACAGTGAAAACAGTGAAAACAGTGAAAACAGTGAAAACAGTGAAAACAGTGAAAACAGTCGAAACAATAAAACAGTAAAAACAGTGGAACAGTCGAAAAGGGGAACAGTGAAAACAGTGGATTGTGGTCACGGAGAAACAGTGAAAACCGTGGAAACAGTGGAAACAGTGGAACAGTAAAAACAAGGGAAACAGTGCAACAGTGAAAACAGTGGAAAGAGAGAAAACAGTCGAAACGGTCAAAACCTTCGAAAAGGGGAACAGTGGAACAATGGATTACTAGGCAATGCCAGAAGTCCCAGACTCCCAGACTCCCAGACTCCCAGACTCATGATCACTGCGATCGTTTTCCTATGATAACTCCGACCGTTTTACTACGAGTCAGTGGACAAGCTCAAAAAATCACTTCTTTAAAAATCATTTCTTCAAAAACCACATCTCCAAAAACCCCTTCTTTAAAAAGCACTTCTCCAAAAATCAATGGTACTAGCCCATTCACTAATGAAAACTACATCACAAAGTACGCGGGAATTCACGGCGGTGATTTTGAATTTGGTCCTTCAATCACCCCTCACAGATCGACAATGGAGTGACCTCGGAAGACTTAAGAACAATGACGTTACCGGCAGCCAAGGCTGGAGCAATCTTCCATGCAGCCATAAGCATGGGGTAATTCCAAGGGATGATCTGGCCGCACACACCATATGGTTCATGGACAGTGTAGGCCAACTATATCCTCCAGCGGTACTGTGCAGGACAACCACAGAAGATTATATAAAACCACATACATTACACACGGACGTAAAATCACGGATACATCAATTGTGGTCACATAAATACACGCAGTTGCACATCCTAATCACCTATTTTAACTTATTTTAGGGTCAAATTGGAATTTGATGCTGAGATGAGGGTTTTAAATGGCCCGTTTTACTCTTGCCATGTACTCAAAAATAACTTGCGAGGTATTGTATATGGACAGACACAACTGGCCGCCAAATCTTGGGAAAAGGTGGAAATTGACCTTTTACCTGAAGACAAGAAAATGGGCCGTGCAGGAAAACCCTTGCCCCCGCCTCCAGTGGCCGGTGGGTGAAATTTGGTAATATCTTGGGACCGTTCTCTCACACAAATCGCGTAGGAGTTTTGAGGCTGCTCTATCATGGGGACCCCTCGGTTACGCCTGCCAAGTTTGTATCAGAACACTGCCATTTTCAACCATTCATGATAACTTGTACGAGTCGGTAGTCCGTAATCCCTATCTTTAAAACTCCTTTCTTTAAAAATCACTACTTTGAAAATCACTACTTTGAAAATCACTTCTTTAAAAAACACTTCTTTGAATACCATTTCTTTAAAAATCAGTTCTTTAAAAATCAGTTCTTTAAAAATCACATCTTCAAAAATCACATCTTCAAAAATCACTTCCTTAAAAACCTTTTCTTAAAAACCACTTCTCTAAAATTCACTACTTTAAAAATCACTTTTTTAAAAATCACTACTTCAAAAACCACTTCTTCAAAAACCACTTCTACAAAAATCACTTCTTCAAAAAACACTTCTTTAAAAATCATTACCTTAAAAAATCACTACTTAAAAATCATTTCTTTAGAAACCACTTCTTTAAAAATCACTTCTCTAGTTTCTCTAGTTCCTGGTTGTTTCTGGTACTCACGTGCTTGTCTCAAAGATTAAGCCATGCATGTCTAAGTATAGCATTCTACATTTTTTTTTTAGGGGAACTTAGCGGAATGTCCAAAGAATTTGAAAGAATTTGAAAGAATTTGAAAACAATTTGAAAGAATTTGAAAGAATTTTGGAGAGTTTTTTTGGAGTATTTTTGGAGAGTATTTCTGCTGTGGAATGTACAGGAGACTTTTGGGATTCCTAAATATAGAATGATTCCTAATTAAGGGTTCATTCTTGGACGGTTCTAGATCCATTCTTAGGGTCTACATACCGTAATTTTCGGGAATTAGGTATCGGGATTTTTTCAGTTGATTTTAATGTTAACCAAGACTTTAGTTCATTGCCTAGACGTTTGATCACTTTTCGGGATCGCCTTTAATCTTGATCAGGTGATACTTTTAAGTGGTCCGGTTCCAGGCGTGCGAAGCACAAAAGTGCATAAGTGCATAAGTGCGAATACAGAATACAGACAGAATGAGACAGAATGAGACAGAACAGACAGAATACAGGACAGGGTAGAGCAGGGTACAGGCCGGGTACAGAAGGGTACATACAGGGGAGTATGGAAATCTGGGAATGAGGAGGAGGGCGGGAGGAGTGGAGGAGGTATTATAGTAGACGAGAGGCGTGCATATGGGCTTAGCAGCAGGGCCGGGGGCGCGCGCGGCGCGCATACAAGTCCGAGGCTGAGTGGGCCTGGAAGACCACGAGCACCGAGGGTTGGCGGCCGGACGTCGAGGCCTCGGGTGGTGGAGTTTCGAGGCCTCGGGTGGCCTGAGCGCGGGCGAGACTTGCGGATCGGCGGCGCATGCGTCTGCGACGAAAAGAAACGAGCCAGGCACGCGGCCGCGCACAATGGGCTCGAGCCGAGCCGTCGTGCTAGTTATGCACCGGACAGGGCTGGACAATGGACAGACAATGGACAGACAACGGACAGACAATGGACAGACAAAGGACAGACAACGGACAGACAACGGACAGACAATGGACAGAAAAAGTGGACAGACAAAGTGGACAGACAGAAGCGGACATTAAACAAACAGAGTAGACAATAGTAGACAGAAGCGGACAATAGACAAACAAAGTCGACAATAGTAGACAGAGAAGCCAGGGAAGACAGGGAAGACAGAGTAGACAGAATTAGACAGAATTAGACGGAGTAGACAGAATTAGACAGAATTAGACGGAGTAGACAGAATTAGACAGATTTGGACAGAAGAGACAGCAAGGGCAGACACAGCCCGAACACGAAACCGAATTTCAGAGGGAAAAAAAATCTGGTTTGAAATGGAATGCTATTTTTTTCCAAATATCCAGATTGCTTTTTCGTGGAGGTTAATTTGGGAGGGCCTGTATACAGTCCGTTCCATACGCAACTATATTTAAATCTCCTGGACAGTGCTAAAATTAGGCGCGGCGGCGACATGCATCTCTAAACCAGACGGGCACGTGATGCAGGCGGTGCCCCTAACCCAGGCCCCTAACCACCCAAAGTTTATCTAGACAGAGGACAGAAGACAGAACGATAGACGGACAAAGACAGGACAGAGGACCGAAGACAGAGGACAGAAGGCAGAAGGATAGACGGACAAAGACAAAGACAAAGATAGAAGACAAAGACAAAGACAGAGAGAAGAAAGTCAGCCGACAAAGCCAAAGACATACAAAAGACAAAGACAAAAGAAAGACCGACGAACCAAAATAGAAACGGGCCTTTCTTTTTTCTCGTTTCGGTAACTGAAATCGTACCAGGATGTTCAGGCCGGGTCAGGATGTTTCAGGATGGGTGGGGCGCTATTGTTGGGAGTGCATCGCGGAGGTGCGTGGATCTGCGCGGATCTGCGCGGAATGTGTTGCAAGGCCGGAACTGATCCTCGAATCCCAAAATAGAAACCCGCAAAGATGCAGCCATCCCACGCATATATAAGGCGGGCTCGCCCCCCCCTTCTTTCAAATCACTTATTTTTCTTTCACCCTAATATTCCACAATGAGATCCGCCACCATCGCTACTGTTCTTGCCTCCGCCGCCACTGTTGCAGCCACCTCCCCTCAGGCCTGGAACAACACCTCGCCCGCCCCGCAGAAGACCATCACTGACTACGTCACCTACTGCCCTGCTTCGACCACCTTCACCATCACCACTTGTGTTGAGGAGAAGTGTGCTCCTCACACCGTGACTGTCGATGAGGCCACCACGGTTACCGTGCCCGGCAAGTGTATTGTGCCCGCCACCGATGGCCCAGCCGCCAAGCCAACGCCTCCTTACCCTACTACCGGTGGCCGCAACGGAACTGCTCCTGCTACCATCACCACCGACGTCACCGTGACCGACTTCACCACTTACTGCCCTGCCTCGACCACCGTGGTCATCACCACTTGTTCCGAGACCTGTGCTCCTCACACCGTGGTTGTCAATGAGCCAACCACCATCATTGTTCCCGGTAAGTGTATTGTGCCAACCACCATTGTGGAGTCTGCTGGTCCTGCTGCTTCTGCTCCTGCTGCTCCTACTACTCCTGCTGCTCTTTCGTCGCCTGCTGCTCCTGCCAGAAGCACTCCCGCCTCTTCTTCGTCTACCGTTGCTGCAAGTGTCACTAGTGTCGACAATGCAGGTAACTCTTTGAACGTTGCCGGTGTGGCTGGTATTATTGGTGCCGCCGCCTTGTTGCTTTAGAGATACTACATGGACTTTGATAGTTGACGTTTTTAAAATAATTTTGAAATAAGCCATTTTATTCTTCGCTGTATTCGTAGTTGTATTTTTAGTTGTATATTCTTTGGTGAAACATAAGTTGGCTCCTGTCGTGTGTTTCGCCATGGTATGGTTTGACGATTGCAAATCGCGGTTGCACCGCCATCCTGCACCCAAGGTGCATGCGGCTGCATACAATGAACCCCTTCCAAACACACCCAAACACCATACACCTGCCTATCCCGGAATTTTTCACCGTCATCGTCTAGTAGTATGTTTACATGCAGGTAAACGAATAGGAATGATTTTTAAAAAAAAAAGAAAAAGAAAAGGAGACTGTGGAGGAAAGAGAACTTGATTTAATGCAATCCTGCATACAATACATTACCCGATATACCAAGAAATTACCCTTTGTTATACCGTCAAAGCGCCCCTTCACTCGAGATAGAGAGGCCGAATGATCGTTATGGAGAATTCTCGATTTAAGGTCCAAAAATGGAACTTCCAGATAACAGTGTTTATATGCAGGACTTTCCAGATTAGGCAATTACCCAGTGTTTCTTTCTCTTCTTCGTTCTGTAACCGAAATTAAGCTTTGTCAATAAACAAAAAACCCTAATAGATTTTAAAGTCAACAATGACCGTCAAATGTCGTTGAATCCTGTACATTAATGGGTGTCCTGCACACAGACCGGCTATAGCTACCACGGGCCCGTTCTCCGTAGCAAAGTCGGGCTTTCGATGCAAAAAGTGCCTGCAGAAAGCTTGGCACATGCCGTGACGAGACTGTAAAATTGCGTCTCTAAAACTGTAATTTTAAAGTTCCATTGTTTGGACCCGACAATGTGCAGTCTATATGCAGGACAATCAAAAATTCCCCTATTTTTCCACAACTTCAATTCTCCAGACGATGATTCGACGGAAATGTTACATTTCATTCGGTACAGAATGCAGGCCAATGTATTGTCTAAAAAAAACTTTTAGTCTTGAATCTTGTCTAATTAGACAAATTTACATTTTTTGGACAGAAAAAAATAAAATAAGCTATGGAAAGTTAAACATCACCAGACAAAAATTGTGTACAGGATATCGTACTATTTACTTTCCTGAACACTCTATACTACTGTACCAGTGCTCGCAACCATCTGAGCCCGGGAGACAGAAGACGAAGACGTAGACAAAATCTGGACAAAGTCAAAATACTAGACAACGACTGGACAAAGAGTAGACAAAGAGTAGACAAAGACTGGACAAAGACTGGACAAAGACTGGACAAAGACTGGACAAAGAGTAGACAAAGAGTAGACAGAAGACAGAAGACAGAAGACAGAAGACAGAAGACAAAAGACTAGACAAAAGACTAGACAAAAGACAGAGCGACACACTAGACAGACTCCCGGAATTCTCTACGCTCCTAGACGATCATAGCAAATTTAATTATGTCCATGGCGATTGATGACAAAATAGGAATTTAGGAAATCTGAGTTTTTTCTTGAAACGTACTGCATATAGCACACTATTTGTACGGAATGGATTTTCTTATACAGGATTACCAAAAATATGTCGTTCTTTTTCGTGTGTTTACCTTCTCTACGACCCCTTTTCTTGGTAAGAAGACACGACGAATTTGAGTCGACTAAAGAATCTGTGTTTATGTGCAGGACACTTGTTATATGAGTGGTTGGCCATGATAAAAGAAGGGACCAATTCCAAAGGACTTTAGGTACTATCGGCGATTAGTATTCTGACTGTTTGGAACAAATAAATTGACATGTTCGGGTGTGGTGGGTAACTTAAATAAATTGAGCCACGCACGACTCCTAATAACGATCATCCCAGCAGTACAAAAGCTTAGAATTTGTCCCAGCCACTGTAAAGGATGACCAAGAATACTAAGTGTCCTTTTTCGTCAACAAAAGGTCAGAAATAAGAAGTCGTGCGCCGCCCAAAAGTATACAAATTTGTAATTTCTTCAAAAAAACGGCTCTGTTCATAGTCTTATATAGAAATAAAGCTAGATCAATCTCCAAGAGGATCGAGCCCGCAAATAATGCGTTTCTGCATCAAAACAAAAGAGGAACCTTATAAATGTCCACCGGAGTGCATCCAAGCAGAAGGTCCTCCACAAGCAGAATCGGAGTAAACGGCAAAATCTGTTCATTCACCTTTTTTCCACTTTCTTTTTCTTTTTCTTTCTCTTTCTCTTTTCCATTTTTATTTCCAAAACCGGGGCAAGCGAAAAATTCGTGGTTGGAGATTTTATTGGTTTCGTCGAATTCAAGCATCAACGGCTCATTCTCAGGGCCAAAACCTAACCATTTCTCCCCGATTTTTCCCACACACTCCGTGGCGTAAATCGGGCCCGTCGAAGCAATTTTCCGGCTAAAATCAAAAAGTTTCGGCTGGCCCAAACCTCCGTACCCCAACACACGATCGGCTCCTTCTCTGGTTTCCGCATTGAGACGTAACAATTCATGGTTGACCATTGCGGCAAACACGATTCGCTGGTTTTCTAAAATCGTAGCGGAAGCACTGGAAACGAGGAGGAAAGTGGTGATCTCCGTGAGTTTCATTTTATTTTTTTTTTTTAATTTGGCGGGGAAGATTGAAGGTTTGCGGATTGAGGTTTGAAAATTGGGATTTTTTTTTTTAATTGACGGTGAAGGCTTGGGATTTGACGTTTGAAATTTGAAGGTTTAATAGTTTTGAAGCTTGAAGGTTTCAAATTTGAAATTTAAAGTTTGGAATTTGAGATTTGAAGGCTTGGGATTTTGAGATTTCAAAATTGAATTTTTGAGGTTTGAAGGCTTGAGATTTGAAGGTTGAGATTTGAAGATTGGGATGTGAAGATTGAGATTTGAGTTTTTGGGATTTGCGGGTTTGGGATTTTTAGGTTTGGGATTTGAGATTTGAAGATTGAGATTTTGAGATTTGAAGTTTGAGATTTAGGATTTGAAATTTAAGATTTGAAGGTTTTGATAGTTTTGAAGATTGAAGGTTTGAGATTTGAAGTTTTGAGATTGGAGGTTTGGAGGTTTGAGATTTTTAAGATTTTGAAGTTTGAAATTTTGAGTCGAAAAGTCGCCTTTTTTGAGTAGAAAAGTAGCTTTTTTGGTGGGACTGGCGGAATTTATAGGTGGGGAAACGCCACTTAACCCCGGTCTTGTTCCATAGAACGGTCACCCACGTTCCATTTTGTGCTGTTCCATTTTCTGCCGTTCGCATTAAAAAAACCTACATTTATTGCTAATAACCGATTACCTAATCAGGACGTTTCCCCCTTTGCTATTAACCGATTACCTAATCGGGCCATGCCACATTTTAACGGCTGCTTGAAGTGGGGTATTTTTAATTATACATGGGAACAATGGGTGCGAAAAATGGGGAAAATGCGAAAAATGCAGTGAGTTTTTGTTAATGCGGGTACTGCACATAGTACAGTTCGGGTCATCAGAAAGCAACCAATTTCGTCAATTTCCGTTAATTTCTGTTAATTTCCAGGCTTTGACGTAAGATGTCTCCTCCCTTTTCACTCAGATTCTTTAAGTTTTTAGGACCGTCTATAATGAACTTTTAATTGTTATCCGCAGTTTTAGTCTTGATTGGGCTTATGTGCAGGAAACTGGTTAAATGAGTGGTTGGCCATGATAAACGAATGGACAAATACTTTAGCTAGTATTGGATATTTCCATTTTTGTGTTAGTTGGACTGGGTGAAATATTTAAATTGTCATTTGTGGTTGTAGTGGAGTGGGATATAAATTGGGCCGCGCACGACTCAAGATAACGGTCCCCACAGCAGTCACTACGGCAGTCACTACAGCAGTATAAAGGCGTAATAGTTCAAATTAATCATTTCAAAGATTGATACGTGCCTTTTGTTGTGAGTTTAGAAGAGAATCAAAGGTCGTGCGCGACCCAAAAGTAAAGAATAGGTCTTTAAAAAAACAGATCTGTTCATAAATTCAAGCTATATCAATTACTAAGGGCTTCGAGCCAGTAAAGAAAAGATGTCTATGCATCTACCAGGTTCTCCTGCATTAAAACAAGACTGAGACCTTAAAAAGGTCCACCGGAGTGCATCCAGGCTGGGCGTCTGCAGCCAACAGGATCCGGGTGAACGTTGGAATATTGGCACTGGTATCGTTTGCAACGCCGTGGCAAGCGTAGAAGTCGTGGTTGACGATTTTGTTGTCATCATCTACCTCAAACATCATGGGCTCGTTCTCAAGGCCAAACCCGAACCATTCCGAGTCCACTTTTCCCACGAATTTCATGGAGGACACAGGTCCGGTGGAAGCCACGCCCTTTTTAAAGTCAAAGATCTCGGGCCGGTGTACGCCCCCGTAGCCCAACACACTGTAGGTTTCATTGATGTACTCAGCATTGACAGGAATAAATGTCCGGTCGACGAAGGCGGCAAAGATGATTTGCTCGGGTTCCACGACCATAGCAAAGGCGCTGGAAACAAGCAAGGCGGCGATCACGGTGAATTTCATCTTGAGCTTTGGAAGGTTCAGTAAGGGAGACGTTTGGAGTAGACGTTTGGAGGTTTTTGTACAGAAGTAACTCTTTTCGAATGGGAATGGCGGTTTTTATACCTGGAGAAATCCCACTAAACCGCTGCCTGTTCCGTAAACCCATCGCCCACGTTCCCTTGGCGCCGTTACCTTTGCTCCCCTTGAATTGCTCCCCTTGAGTTGCTCCCCTTTGGAATTCACATTTGTTGCTGATAAGGGATAACCACCTCAGGCCAGGCCTCTTTTTGGTGATAAGGAATTACCCGATCGGGCCAGGCCTCTTTTTGCTGATAACGGGATTACCCAATTAGGCGATGCCCACGTTTTTTTCGGCGGCGTGAAGAGGTGTATTTTTAATTTTTCATGGACCAGTGAGTTGCTGCCAATAAAAGAACAATGGGAACAATGGGAACTTTTGGTGCGAACAATGGGAACAATGGAACAGTGCGACTGAGAAACGAGTTTTACAATGTGTGTGGTGCTGCACATAACACTGCCTCGAGTCATGGATTTCCACCCCGATTTTCACCCCAATTCCAACGTTTTCACCCCCGAGAAAACAATGGCCCCACTTTAACAGATTCGAAGAGTTACGCGAACCTCTTAAATTTAATTTTAGGAAAATATCCTCGTTTTGACCAATTGGATTGTCTTCCTAAGTTTCCAGCGTCTTGCTGGGAGAAATTAATTTTCCGGTAATCTTGGCGTATCAGTGAAACTGTCCAATTTGACCGAACTGGTTTGTTTGGAAGTGGAACTGGGAAACGTGGGGTAAAATTTTATCTGAAATGCCATGCATGATCGTGTCCTGCATATAAGTACGGGAAGCAGAAACGGCCTTCTTTCCGGTCCATTGACAATGAATCAGTTTCGACAAAGTCTCGACTAAATTTAGTGGAAATGAAAGCTTTACAGCTAAACAACGGATAAAACTGGTTTTCAAATTTCCAGCTCGGCTCGGGCGAATGGAAGATTGGATTGTCTAGAATAGTCTACTGAAGACCACGAATCTCCGGAAAATCTCGGTGTAAAGTCGCCGGGCCATGCCATTGAATTTGACGTCAATTTAACCACCTCAGCGTACAATGCACCATTGCCTAAACGGGCAAGCGAGCAATGAAGAATCGTCTAATTAGACAGATAAGAGATAAGAGAGACAATTGGACAAATGGACAAATTGGAAATGGACAGAAATAATAGATAAGTGGGCAAGGTAATGTGCAGGGCAAGAGATAACACACGGGACCGAGACAATCGACAGATTTCTGGACAAATTGTGGGTGGAGACAAATTGATAGAGAAGCAGAAAACTGATAGAGGACAGAAGATAGTAGACAAAAGACACTAGACATTGGCGATTAGACACAAGACACAAGACAGTAGACACAAGACACAAGACACAAGACACAAGACACAAGACACAAGACAGTAGACACAAGACTAGACAGAAGACTAGACAGAAGACAAGACAGGAGACAAGACAGAAAACAGTAGACATAAGGTAGTAGACAGTAGACAGTAGACACAAGACAGTAGACAGTAGACAGAAAACTACAAGCAGAAGGTAAATAGACAGTAGACACAAGACACAAGACAGTGGGCAGTAGACACTAGACAGTAGACAGAAAACAGAAAGCAGAAGATAGAAGACTAGACAGAAAACTAGACAGAAAACAATAGACACAAGGTAGTAGACAGTAGACACATGACAGTAGACAGAAAACTGAAAGCAGAAGATGAATAGACAGTAGACAGTAGACAGTAGACACTAGACACTAGACACTAGACACTAGACACTAGACACTAGACACTAGACACTAGACACTAGAAAAATGGAACCAGCAACAAAGATCTCGTTGGTTTCATTATTCCAAGACGGCTCATTGTCCTGTTTTACCCCACACATTCATGCACCCGGATGGAGATAAGCCCACCGATCTGCATTAAGGCAATCTACAAAATAAGAAATACAAGGACAATGAAAAGACAATGAAAAAGTTGTCATTCTGCAGAAGCCGTTTGCAGGGCCCATTGTTTTGTCCGCACGTTTCAGGCGGAAAAAGCCTCATTTTCATTGATGGTCATTGACACTTCGCACCGTCGCACCTTTTAACACTCCGCACTTTTCCACATTCGCAGTCATGCGCACCGATATGCAGAGATATTTTTAAACGGCTGCAAAGTATAAATATCCCCACAATCCCATGGAACCAGACAAACAAAAGCAAAAGGGTCAAGTCAAAGACAAGACAAGAAAATTACAGGAAAAGACAAAGACAAAGACAAAGACAGAGACAAAGAGACAAGAAGACAGAAAGCCAGAGGTATAAGACACTATACTGAGAAATACCAGAATAAGTATAAAACACTCTACTGACCATGAACCACACCTTTCTTTTTTTTCTTTTTGCCGTGGCGTTTGCAGGCGTGTACCTTGATGTGATTCTCCTCCCCGCCGGGTCCAAATACCAGTTCGCCGGATTGGGAAGCCAGGGCGATCACGTGGTGCCCAACGCTAGCCCCGACTTGAGGCTCGTCTTAAACGACGACACCAGTTTATACGATACTGCGTCGCAGAATTATGTTCACATTAATCAAGATGGATTTGTGTATTTGGGAGGCCACGCCCAGTACGGTTATTCCATCGCCTACTCCACTCGTTCCGACTCCTCCGAGTCCGGCTCCGGCTCCGACTCCTCCGGCTCCGAGTCCGAGTCCGAGTCCGGGTCCGAGAACGATTCCGGGTTCACTGGTTCCTCCGGGTCCGAGTCCGACTCCGGGTCCACTAGTTCCTCCGGATCCGGTGGTTCCTCCGGGTCCGTGTCCGGTTCTTTGCGCGCCTCGACGTTCTTGGCGTATAGAGGCAATACTGACTTTGGAGTCTTGGACAACCGCTTGACGTTTGGAGACCACCATCTGGAGAATTATACAAGTGTTCTTGTGTGGGTCTTCCAGACGTACCGGCGCGAGAGTTTGTCAAACGGGGAGACTCTGGAGCCAAACGGGGAGACTTTGAGACAGAAAAGGGAGATTTTGGGATCGAAATCAGTGAATTTGGAGCCAAAAACGGAGGATTTGGAGGCTGGAACGGTGGATTTGGAGCAAAGAGAGACTAAGGAGGAGAAAAAAAAGAAGAAGGAAGAGAAGAAGAAAAAAAAGGACCAAGAGGAAAAGGAGTTTGGACTCGTGGCCGTCCATACTGAAGGGTCCCGCCTGCAGTACGCGCAGATCAAGAAGGTTGGGCGCCCCCCCCACGTCTTCTCCGTGGGCGGCGTAAAGGGCAAAACCGTTCGTTTCAAGCTCGACAAACACTCCTCCTCCTTGCACAACCAAAACGGCCACAGCATTTATTTGCACTCTTCGTCGGGCGTAATGGCCGTGAATCCGCTCTTGGGCCTCCACAGGGCCACGCGGGGCTTCTCCATTGAAAAAGGCCTTTTGGCTTTTAAAAAGAAAACCGAATGGCACTCGTGTCCTTCGGAACACGATACGTTTATTTTGTCCCAGAAAAAGTGTCCTGGCGGAACCTCCATTGTGTTGAAGGTGGAATAAATGGAAAAGAGCCGGGGTTCCATTGATGTTTGTTTTTCTACTACTGTTAATATTTAGATTTAGGTCAATTTTAGTAATTTACGATGAGAAACTGGGCCAAGAAGCGGGGCAGGTGGGTGGGAGAGTTTTGTCTGGGACGATGGGCTATGTGCAGTACACGCAGCAGTGGCACGAGAAAAAGACCCCGTTTCGGGACCCACACTCGATGGAATTGACTGAAAGTTGGTCGTATTTGTGTCAATGGTGCCAGGACCCGAATCCAGTTCAATTGTGGTGGTGGTTATGGCTGGGGCGAAGCTCGAAATAGACACCCCAAGCGGACCTGCACATAACCCATTTCAACAGAAGAACCCACCATTAACGGTTATTAATTAAAAATTGCAATGGGAAAGGGGCCGAAAAAAAGTGGTCTGTGGTTTGGACAAATCTCTCTTATTCCTGCATATAAATAGTTTTTAAACAATTTTGGCTCCAACACTCGAGTCAGCGTCATTATTTCTTACCACGTCAATTATGATTTTGGTCTATCGTTGAATATTACGATGAAATCGTAGAATAGTAGTAAACAGTAGAGCCGTAGAATTGTATACAGGAACTGGTAGTAGAATTGTTTAGCAGTAGTAAATGGTAAAATCCTAGATGGCAGAAATTAGTAGTCAGGTAGTGAATAGTAGTAAATAATCATAAAATGGTTGTAAATGTAGTGGGATTGTAGTAGAAATTTAGTAGAATTGTAGTAAATATTAAGAAATAGTAGTAAATATTCGTAAAATGGTTGCAGAATTGTAGTGAATGTTCGTAGAATTGTAGTGAATAGTAGTAGGATTTTAGTGGATTTTAGTGGATTTTAGTGGAATTTTAGTAGACTTGTAGTGACATTTTAGTAGAATTGTAGTGAAATGGACTAGCTGTATAGACCATATTATCCACAGTATAGACAGTGTATACCAGAGTGTATAGACGAGAAGCTGATAGACTGTATAGACTGTATAGACTGTATAGACAGTGTATGGAGTGGCGGTGTGGAGTGGATGGGATGTAGTGGTGTGTATAGCGGGGTCACGTGACTCGACGATAAGCTCGTTTCTTCTTCAAATCAAATTCAAATTCAAATTCAAATTCAAATTCAAATTCAAATTCACTGCTCTGCTCTGCCGCTGCCGCTCCTGCTGATGGGTCGTGGCGTAGGCGTGCCTGCTGTGAAGGTGTAGCTGTCCCAATCGCCTCAAATCGTACCAAATTCAAAATCGCGCCAAAATCAAAATCGCATTAAAAACGCACTACACTCTTCGTCCCCACAATCAGTATGTATGAATAAATTAGAAAGTGAGTTGGATTAGGGTCGAGGTTGGGAGTTGGACTTGGGAGAAATCGGGAGAAATGGGGAGATCCTGGGAGGGAAATTACGATGGAGAGAGAGCGATTGAAGACAGTAAAGACAAGTTAGAATCACTCACACAGCCAGCAATTTCAATCGGAATAGGAGTAGAATCTTGGTGACATTTTAGTGGATTTTAGGGGAATCTCAGTGAAATGGTAGCTAAATCATGGTAGAGATGTAGTAAAGAGTAGTGAATAATCATAGAATTGTAGTGGCATTTTAGTGGAATTATCGTAGTAGAATTGTATAGTAGTAGGAAATGGTAGAATCGTAGATGGCAGTGATTAGTAAAAAGGTAGTGAACTGTAGTAAATAGTAGTAAATAGCAGTCGAATTGAAGTGGAACTTTAGTAAATAGTAGTACTTAGTCGTACAATATTAGTGAAATTTCAGTGGAACAGTAGTGGAGTCTTAGTGGAATTGTAATGAATAGTAGTAAATGATGGGAATGTTGTAGTTGAAATGTAGTAAATGATTGTAGAATTGTAGTCGATTTCACTGCAAAAGTAGTGATTTTTAGTGGAATTTCAGTGAATAGTAATGGTTTTTAGTGGTATCTTCGTAGAATTGTGGTGAATAATCGTAGAGTTGTAGTGGATTTTCAGTGGATAGTAGTGGCATTTTAGCGCTAAATCACCCTAAAAAACGGGGGAAGGGGGGACAAAAAAGGTGGGAAGGGGGGATAAAAAGGGAGGGTGGAGATTGAATAAATTAAAGGGGTTTACGTTGATTTGGGGCCTTAGTATTATATGTTTGATGGCGTGTGGATGGTTGGAGATGTGGGCGACTCCAGACTCGGGCCGGAAACCAGGTAACTTTTACCTCCACTCTTATGCAATCTGGGGATATTTGTTAGACTTTCAAACCGTCCAATGACAATTAAGAATAGACAGATAAGACGGACTGGATGGAAGGAGGGTCCTTTTAGAGTAGTACAATTGTAGTGGAATTTCAGTGGAAGAGTAGTAAATAGTAGTAAATCGTAGTAGAATTTTGGTGGCATTTGGGTGGAGTTTAGTGGATTTTAATGACATTTTAGTGACATTTTAGAGCATTCTAGTAGAATTATAGTGGAATTTTAGTGGAATTTTAGAGGAATAGTAGTAAAATCGTGGTAGCGATTTAGTGAATAATCGTAGAATTGTAGTAAATCATTGTAGAAACTTAGTGAAATTTCAGTGGAGTAGTAGTGGATTCTTAGTAGGATTGTAGTAAATTGTAGTGGAATTTTAGTGGAATCTTCGTAGAGCAATAGTAGAATTGTAGTAGAATTGTAGTAGAGTAGTAGTAGAATTGTAGTAAATAGTAGTGGAATTTAAGTGGAATTTTAGAGTAGTAGTAGTAAAATTGTAGTAGATTTGTAATAAATAATCGTAGAATTGTAGTGAATCTTTAGTGGAATTTTAGTAAATAGTAGTGCTATTTTAGTGGATTTGTAAGGGATTTTTAGAGTAGTGGAGTAGTGGAGTAGTAGAATAGTAGTGGAGTAGTAAAGAGTGGGGGAAGTTTTGTCGAATTTCTGTGGGATTTTAGTGAAAACGTAGTAATTGGTAGAATGGTAGAGTAGTAATAGAATGGTGGAATGGTGGAGAGCAGTAAATAGTAGTAAAACAGTGGAATTTTGATAGAATTTGAGTGAAATTTGATAAATTTTTAGTAGAAAAGCGGTCGAATAGTAATACGAAGTGGTGAGTATTGAAATGGTGGTACAATTGCAGTCCAATATTAGTGGAATAGTAGGCTTTCAGTGTAAATTGAGTGAAATTTCGTACGTTTTTAGTGGAATTTTAGTGAAATGATGGTAAAGAGTAGTAGAATTTCGGTAAAAGCCGTAATTGTTCAGTAAATAGTGGCGCAATGTCTTTGCACATACCCAATGAGTCGTCATAGTTAAATCCCCTTTTTAAATCCGTTCTGGTTTGAGAATGGTGCTTGAAAAAGGGAATTATAACAATGCTCCTGCATATAACCCCCCTCATCAGTTTCGAACGCCACGTATCTGTTCATTAAACTTAATTCCCAAAGCAAAACAATAAACCACTAATTCAAAAGAGTAGTGGGTCAAAATTCACTACATTTGTTCGGGTGGGATGACTGGAGAAGATCCAATCTCAGATTAAGAATACTATGAGCATAACTAAGACCCCAGAGGTCAAAAACAATCGGAAAAAAAAAAGACTCAATATGGGATCAGCGAAGGATTGGGGGCCGGTGCCAAAGTCGTGCCACCTTCAAGTAAAGGCCTTTTCGTGGCCTCATCGAAGGGCAAAAGGTACAATTGGGTCTTTAGGCAGAAGATTGCGTATGCAGGAAGGTGGTTCCGGAATATGGCCCGGGGGATATACACAGGCAACCTGCATGAATGGAACGTTCCCGGCCCGATTTTGCCGTCTTTTTCAATAATTACCGTATTATTGGTCACGCGGGGCCCCACCACCAACTCGTCATCGAAAAAACCCAAGTAATGCTTATCGCACATATCGCTGACGATAACTTTCTCGCCATCCATCTTGAAAACAACGGGTTTGGCCGACTCCTTTCCGTAGCCGAACATGGCCAGATTCTGGAACGTTTTTCCGGGGTAAAAATCCGTGAGTGGTTTATAATCTGGATCTTTATCAATTTTGGCGAAGATCATCAAGTTTTGCGCGCACGCACTGGCTGCGAAAACGAAAAGAAGTAATTTGGTCATGAAAAAAAAAAAAAAGGAGTATGAATTTTGCTAGAGAGAAGAGTAGATTTGGCTTGGAACTGGTTTAAGTAGATTGGGTTTCCTGGGTCACGTGTTGGGGAACAATCGTGGGGATCTATGCTCATTTTATGGTCAATGCGCACTTCCGGGGCTCACGAAATGCCTGACTGTGCTTCTTTTCCCGAACTTTTTTCTTTATTCGGATCTAAAATTTGGACAAATTGTGGTTATGGATTCAAGTCCGGACAAAAGAAATAAACGAAATCGGCCGGGCTCAATAGCTCGGGGTTTTTCCTCTTTTGGACTTATCTCCTGGAATCCCCTCACTTTTCCTACGTTTTCTCCCGTTTTTTGGCCGATTTCGCCCGTTTTTTTTGTAATTTTCTTACTTTTCCCTTTAGAATCCGTGCCAGACCCCCAATTCCCTGTTCCGGAGTTCCCCGGGTCTTGATTCCTTCCCGTAGTGAAACGGCTTTAATGCCTGCGACATTGCGAGTCTTCGTCTTCAAAAAACAATAAAAAGAGCTGATTTTCATGTGATTTTGATGAATTTGGAGTTACAGAATTAAACTTTTGGTGATTTACCAAAAAAACGGGGCCCAAAACCACCTCGAATTTTAACCAAAATGAGCGTTCAGTAGAGTTTAGACAAACAGAGGGGAAAGAATTAAAAGCTCTTGAAAAAGTCACTGAGGTCCACCGGGCTAGGATGCAGTACTAATTACTACTATGGTACATTCCACATTTCTAGCCCCAACGGTTAGATAGATAGAGATGTATAGATAAGTGTAAACTGGGTGAGAAGCCAAGGTGGACTGTGTGCAGGAACATGCAAAAGTGCACGAGAAAACCAACAGTTTCTGTTTCCCGTGACTTGATATTTTGAACCAAGCATGACCTTGTACAACACCCGTACATCCGGCACTTTTATAAACAATAATTGTATATGATGGGCTATTTTATTACACATTAACCCATCAAATCCTGGGTATTATAGCCAAAGAGATGCCCATAAATTCATTACTAAACCTCCGACCTGCAGGGTCTCGAGACAGGTCTGGAATGTTTGGAGGTGGTGTTGCCAGTTCTGGCTGACGAGTGGGTTTATTAGATGTGAGCCTTGGTGACCCCAAAGGAGAATTAAGTAGCTGGAACAAGCCATAGTTTTGCTTCTTGACTGGGGTAGGAAATTTAGATGACGTTTCCTTGGACACGGCCTCGGGCCCTAGTAGCTTTTTGGAATGTTCACTAAACTTAATGTTTCCATCAAATGACAGAGAGTATACGTGCTCCACGGTGTGCTGGCTAGACAACTGCTTGGTATGTGACGGAATCATGCGTGCTGGATTGTTGAATGCTGGTGGTACTCTATAGGAGAGACAAGGTTCTTTCGGAGAAACTGATGAAAGTTCTCCAAGTTGGCAAACTCATAAATCTTCTTTGGCAAACTCATCTTCTTTGGCAACAGTCACGGGTTCGGGGGCCGGACCGTCTAGGTCGCACACGTCTGCTGATAGACGGTTGGAATTGAGTGATAATGGCAGCTGGGATATATCGTAGAATGGAGCCTGGAATACGTCGGCCCGTTTCGGTTTAATGTCCATGCTATTGGGGATCTCTGATGAAGAGTAGCTGTTGAATTCCTTGTCCCACTCGTCGAGTTCTCCGTCTGAATACGAAGAAATTGAGGCCAACTCAGTGTTTTTGGAGGTGTTATACTCCATCATATTGCTTGCGGTGGTGTAGGTGGAGGTTTCCAGCACATCCCTATGTGGATTCAGTACTGGGTTCAATGTATATGCTTCAGAAAGCCTGTAGCGGGATTTCTGCTTGGATACCTTGGTGCTTTTGCACTTTGGAGGCTTCAAGTTAAGGTTCGATATGGAGAGCATGTTTTTTAACGGTGCTTGCGGTTGGACTGCAACAGGTTCAGGAGAATTAGGCACATGCTGGCCATTTTGATTTTCAAACAGATTCCACAAGTTATAGTATTGGTTGTAGATGTTGGAGTAGGTGGACTCGTTGGTGAAAGAGCATTTTATCTCTTGTATCTTATTTATATTCTTCATTGATTTAGATTACTTTTTATATATAGATATTTCTTATATTATTTTACTAATTTGATCATTTNATTTTATCTCTTGTATCTTATTTATATTCTTCATTGATTTAGATTACTTTTTATATATAGATATTTCTTATATTATTTTACTAATTTGATCATTTACTTATATTCTGTCTCTGGACTCATGAACGGTCTATTGATCTGCTCTCTTCAGCGTCCAAGGACAAGTAAAGAAGGTCAAGTAAGGATAGAGCACCATTGGAAGGTTGGCCATTGTCAATGGTGTGCTTCAAGGCAAATGTAGAAATGTCAAAAAAAAAAA
>NLAM01001031.1:0-22407 GCA_002370325.1 Metschnikowia hawaiiensis
AAAGAAACAAAACAGCGATGAATCGGGTGACTTTCATGATTCCACTCTCAAATAGACATTAATTACAATAAGGGAAGACGTTAGCTTTTGTATGGAATTATCTAAGTAATGACCATGGAGACTGATCACGCGAACTGCATCTTCAGTCATTTATTTAGCCCTTTTTCATAAATGGTGAAACTAAGTCTTGGCACAATAGTAGAAAAAAATCAGCAAATACAGCCGCTCATTTGTATACCGTCTGGTACCAGTGACCAGCTAGTTTAAGCAAGACTGCGGTTATTCATACATTGAAATCTACCTTNCAATAGTAGAACCAAATCAACAAATACAGCCGCTCATTTGTATACCGTCTGGTACCAGTGACCAGCTAGTTTAAGCAAGACTGCGGTTGTTCATACATCGAAATCTACCTTTAGACAGCCATTGACGCCTTTCTAAGGTGTTACACATGAAACCAGGTCCAGGACCCAAACTTCAAGATTCAAACTCCAAAATAAATAAAGAAGCCATATCTTGACACATACAATTAATTAATAGAATTAATTAATAAAATTAATTAATAAAACTTGACCTAAATTAAAGACTCTTTCAAGGAGTAATGTGTTCGTTATATTATTTCAATTAGATATAGTAAACCAAGGTCCAAGATCAAGATCTAGACTCCAAAAGCTAGCACTAACTGCAGCGGATTTAATAGCTACAAAGGAAATAATAGCTACACAGGAAATCACTGGAAGTTTATCTCCTTCAGATTTGGCTTTCGCTACATTAGGTATATTGGGACCTATAGCTAGCGGAGTTTCGGCGGATTTAAAATTTGTAGATATATTGGCAAAAATGGGTTAGGATCAAAAGACTTATAATGCAAGAGTATATTATAGAAGCATATGTAAGAAAGAATTCTTCTATGTCTTGATAAGGCAAGTAAATATTGTAATCAAATTTCATTTCTATTCCAGTTTTTGAACTGCTTTCAAGACACAATTGATGTTCATAAACATCTTTATTGCATGTTTTTGCAGCCATATTTAACAATTTTATCTTTTGTTCATAGAAGCTTAGTCGGCATTCCCCTGGAATTAACTCATTTTCATGACAAACAAAATGACTGAGCAAGGAATAATGGGGTGAAGTCCCTTTAAAAAAATATACGAGGAAGCAACAAAAGGTGCAGATCCATTAGCATTTTTTATCCAAAAGTCGTAGAGAAATGGAGTCAAGAGCTCGGGACTTTGGAAAGTCTGTGGGCTTAAAACCTTATAAGATGTGATCCGGTTAGCACCAAACGGTTCTGGATTCTGATGGTTTCAGACATCGTCGAGGCCATTGCACTTCTTTGGTTTCGCTGATCTTAGTGTATATACCACTGTTGGTCACCCATCGGTTGCGTCCCACTCTCCGTGACAATGACAAGCAAATAGTTAAAGAGTGTCATATCATTAGTATTCGTAATGGTGGTAGTAGCTGTGTATGAATCTTGACTTATGGATGGGCAGAACACCGTCGTGGTCTTATTTGACCATAATGGCGCCCTAAGAAGTTCTTTGGAAAAAAAGCAGCTTGGTGGTGGGCATGGAGGTTGAAACTGCTGGGTTGTGTATAAAGCTCGAATTGGAAAGAATCT
Organism: Metschnikowia hawaiiensis; assembly: GCA_002370325.1. Lineage (NCBI taxonomy): Eukaryota > Fungi > Ascomycota > Pichiomycetes > Serinales > Metschnikowiaceae > Metschnikowia > Metschnikowia hawaiiensis. The sequence continues at coordinate 1,628 of NLAM01001031.1, forward strand.
AGAAGATCTTTGAAGAATTCAATTTTCCAAAAGCTCGGCATAGAACTTGTTGATATAAAAAACCTTATAAAACGTTATAAAACCTTTGGTATATGGTACTAGAAGGAATACAGGAAACTTATTTCTTTTGGTATTTCTAAACCTTTTTAAGCCTAAAAAATAGAAAAAAGCTTGTTTTCTTATACATAATTTATAAAAAACAACTCAAAATATAAGGGGATCAAAAAGCATTATGCACCACCCAACCCCCAAGAATCTTTTGCAATTGACTCTATTTCTTCATTAGATATGTTTATTAATAGTTCGGACCCCTTTCCAACTCAATTAATTGGCGTATATGCAGGAATACCCCAAATTTTGGGGCATTTTCCTCAATTCTGTGGGTTTATATGCAGGAAACAAACATATTGGTGGGGCATTTTGACTCAATTCTCACACCACAACCATAATTTAATGGTCTTTATATAAAGAGCATGGCTTTGCATTCTTTCAAGAACCGTTTGGGCAAGTTTCATGTATAAGGAGTGAAGGAAGGAGCAGAGGGAAAGTGGCACTAGAAATAGTAGAGTTGTAGAATTACCAGATTTAGTAACATATAGAAGTTTGGGATGGTAAGGAAAACGCATACAGTCGTGTCCTTGTTTGAAAGTTGTCAGGAATGGATTCGGAGTTGAGTAGATAAGTTAGACAAATAGACAGAGTAGACAGAATGGACAGAATAGACAAATAGACAAATAGACAAAATAGACAAAATAGACAAATAGACAAATAGACAAATAGACAAATAGACAAATAGACAAATAGACAGAATAGACAGAATAGACAAAATAGACAAAATAGACAAAATAGACAAAATAGACAAATAGACAAATAGACAAATAGACAAATAGACAAATAGACAAATAGACAAATAGACAAATAGACAAAATAGACAAAATAGACAAATAGACAAATAGACAGTGGAAGTGGACTAAGAAGTAGTACAGAGTTTTTAAGACAGAGTTACTTAGACAGAAGTAGTGATTGAATTTGAGATTTAAGAATTTGGGAAATTTCTGGGAGTTTGGGAGATTCTGGTTCTTTTTATTGATGACTTCGCACTGTCTCCCGATTCTACATGTTAGTGACAATATCCACCAAAAATCACCAAAAATCGGAATTCATATTAAGACTAATTAAGATGGAAATTGGAGAATGGTTTCTTTTTGGCTCGAATAGGAAATCAAAGAAACTAGGAAAGTTAATTTTAAGGGACACCCGTGGCTCGGGAAACTTGTTCATTTATACCCCTTTGAGCGTGAAGATTACATTAGTGGGTTTATGAGTCGCGCACGACCAGACCAAACCGAACCTCCAAGAGTATCCTAACGACCCATTTTTACCACTCCATTACCACTCCATTCTTAGTCCATTACTAGTCCATTATTACTCCATCTTAATCCACTCGTACTCCATTCTTAGTTCATTATTACTCCACTTACTCCACTTACTCCACTTACTCCACTTACTATTTTCTTTTCTGTTGAGTTCATACTTTACAGTAACACTAACGAGGATCAGTACATGCGCAGTGAAGTTTTCTCTGCAAAAATGGATGGATGGAATTCTCAGTAGCTAGTTTCGTGGTTATTAGTGTTGAACTCTAACCCCTGTTAAATTTCACAAGCTGGAACTCTTACGATATTGGATTCTACCACTCTAGTCAGCGTGGCACTTTGTTGCCACGTCAGTCTTGGGGTGTACTGGTCTGTCCATAAACCAATACTGGTCCTTAACTGAACTGATTGATGGCCGTAAAACCGTATGAGCGGGACCTCCTCCTTATATAGTCCGGTGGCTCCCCGCCGCGACTGCATGTAGAAGACCAAGACCTGTTTCATCTGGACATACTTATATGCAGACACGTGGGTATGCAGTATATCAGAGATGTACTGGTTCTCACGTTCAACAATTAGGAGTTAATCGACGAAATTGGAAAAAAAAAAAAAAAGACAAATTGCGAAAGATTGCGAAAGAGATTGCGAAAAGACAGATTGAAAGATTGCGAATTAGACAGACTGCGAAGTGTTGCGCGTTAGCGTAAACGTTCGCATAAGATGGAACACTTGTCTCTTTTGTCTCTAATAACTTTAATAAGTATGGAACTTCAGTAGTCATACTTATTAGTTTATATTTGGATATTTGTCTAACTAAGTACTAGAGATAGTCGTTTGTAAACTCTTGTCCCTCTACATAAGGGGCGACTGCCTCGCCTCTTATATATTCCCTCTGGGAGGGACCACGTACCTCATAGTTAGACGAGGACCAACTCTCGTCTAACTCTCATTAGACGAGAGCTCTATGATTGGCTAGATGAACACAGACCAACATTGTTCTTTCCAGAACAATGTCTAAGTAGTTTAATCTGAAACATACTGCATACGCATTCCATGCTTATGCAGTACGTGACTGCCTTGCGAGGCGTTCACGCTTAACACGAAGACAGTGCGAAGACAGTGCGAAGACAGATTGAAAGATCGACTGCGAAGAGTGCGAAGACAGACTACTAACAATATCTATAATTTTATCCTGTATTTTATGTTACTTCCTTTTTTATTAAATAGGGATATTAAAGGTTTACCAAGTTCCCGTATTAAGACTTTTATTGAATGGTTTAGATTACAGCTATACTCCGATGACCATTCTTTTTTTTCAATCGTATAAAGAAATCCGCAGCAATGATTTCCTAGTCTTTTTTAGAACCTACTGATCTTGTTATTTTCCTGTAACGAAATTTGAATCCACTGTTGGCGAAGACTGCGAAGACAGACAATGTTAGAACTGTAGCAGGTTTTGGGATCTATAAAACAAAGTTATATCTACATGTACATTCGTATACTTGTAAGTTCACTTAAGAGGGATTTCTAATAGGATTCATCACTCAGGGGACCTGCGAGTTGTTATATAATTTCCTTTGTTGCGATTCATAACAACGGATTCTCTTACGAATTAGCATATGTATGTATGTATGTATGTATGTATGTATGTATGTATGTATGTATGTATATCATTGTAGGGAAGGTGGGGATGGAGTGGGGATGGACTGGGGAAGGGTTTGGGAGGGGAGGGGGCGGAGGTACGGGTTTGCCGTTGGTACCAAGAAGTTGTTTTTTTTTTTTTTTTTCCAATTCCGTCGATTAACTACCTAACAACTAGCAAACTAGCTACTGATAGTTCAACACGGACCAGTTTTGCGGAGAAAACTTCACTGCACCAAAAACGTAGTTTCCACCGAACAAGTATCAATCGGAAACCGTCGCTGCTTTTCGCGACATCCAATGCCACCACGGAACCTCAGATCCTTAGGCACAGGAGCGCGTCCACAGTCCCGATCCCAATATCAACCCATCCGACGTCACCCAAAGTTCACTAGTCTTCTCCAAAGTTCAATAGTCTTCTCCAAAGTCCAATAAGTCTTGTATTCCTTTCTTTAATACATAACCTTCTTTCTGAGAGATTTCACTCTGTTCAATATATTTTGTGGTGTTGAACCGGCAATAGATTTCTTAGTTCAAGAGGACTACCACTAAAGAATGCTCAGTCACCCACAAAAGTCAATCCTTGAAGACCAATCACTGATGGTACACTATGTAGGAAATATGAAACATTATGTAGGAAATAGAGTACACTGTAGGAGAGAGTACACTGTAGAAGTATTGACACTAGTGAAATATGAGTAGAGCTTGTTGCCTGCTAAGGAAATTAGTGGTGGGTGATGTAAATAATGATAAAGAAAATGGTAGAAAAAAAAGGAGGGGAAAACAAGGGGGGAACCTGCGTTTATATATTGCGTTGGTTGCAATTCGGTGCGGGGGTTTCCCAAGGTGCATATCGGTGGCGACATGCGCGTGCATTGGCTGCAATTCCAAAAGAATATATAAGGCCCGCGATCCCCACAGAATACCTCCCCATACTTTTTAGTGTTTTCTTTCTTCTTTCCTTTTCCTTCTCTTTTCCTTTTCCTTTCCCGAGTGTGAAGTTGACATGAGTGGTTGAATAAGTGGTTGAATGAGTGGTTGAATGAGTGGTTGAATGAGTGGTGGAATGAGTGGTTGAATGAGTGGTGGAATGAGTGGTTACTGCCGATTGAATGGTTTGGACCCCAAGCTTAATCGTGGAATTGTCCAAAGTCCTTAAGTTCTAACACCTGCTAGGGGCTCCGTCGGTAAAACTTGATAAAGGTTCAAGTTAGTACCGTCGTCGGTCGAACGGCTTAAAATAAGCGACGTTCTCCGAGCCAAATCTTCTGTTGAGGGGGGATCTTCAGTTAATGGGATTGTACCCGAATCCGCCTCCTTCGAGGGCCGGCGGGGGTCAACAAGACCCTAACAAAGTAATAGAACTTGTCCAAACGAACAAGATCCGCATAAGCATTTCCAACGGCATATTCAATACTGAGAGGTTGGGAAATCTCAGTAGTTGTGTTTATTCTTTCTGTTTTGTTTTTTTAAAGCAAAAAACTATGGCCGTCATTATTTACTGTGAAATGTACACTTGAACTGCCCCACGACTCGTTCCTATGTGCAGTCCACACGACGTCTACACACCGTCTTCACTGCGACTGGACTAGACACTCTGGACTAAGCGAAAAAAAAAATGTGGAATGGTATATGCAGTACCAGACCCAAACCATCTCCATCATCAATCGACTGAACCCGGTCCCCAAAAGTCTCTGATGAAAGTGACTCCAAAACTCTTGCTTCTCTACCTTCTCTTTTGATTTTCGACTCCAAAACTCTGCCTTCTTTTTTTTTTTTTTTACACACATTCTTTACGTTACCGTTTCCATATCCAAGTACTGGAATTTCAACCAGTTTCCCTTTCCCTCCCTAAAACAAAAAATCGGTTTATTAACAGCTATGCTTGGAGGTTAGGATCGTTCTCTTTGTTAGAACTTAACGGGTTTAGGACTGCATACAGTCACCGTTGTACCAATTCGTATATTCGTACACCCTAAGATTCGTAACTGTACTACACCTTCGAGAGATTCCTCTAAAGGTTTATGTAACTGGGCGAACATGTTAGTTCCTACTTTCCTGGCGGAAGGGTTACCCGAAGCGGACCACTATTCCAGAACCACTTCAGTGCAGTACTCCAGAATATGTGACCAACTAAATTTAGAGAAAAAAAGGATGGTTCAATGAGTATCAAATAAAGTGAATCATTTCTTTAATCAACGTACCTTCGGATATATATTTATATGTTAAATTGCTTTTTCGGTATATAAAAGAAAATCACCGAAATGAAATATAATAATCTACTTAAGTCTTTTCCAGCCCTTTTTAAGTCCATTTCAGTCCATTTTGTCCATTTCTGTCCATTTTTGTCCATTTCTACACCATTTCTGTCCATTCCTACACCATTTCTGTCCATTTCTGTCCATTTTGTCCATTTCTGTCCAATTCTGTCCATTCTGTCCATTTTGTCCATTTCTACACCATTTCTACACCATTTTAGTCTTTTTGTCCATTTAGTCCATTTTGTCCATTAGTCTTCCAACTTTAACCAATTCTACTACAATTAATAAAATACACAGCAATAATAAAATATCATATAGCTATAAGCATAGATCCTAATGTATTGCATTCATATCTTTCACCTCTATATAGAAATATACATTACAGAATTCCAAGGCGAACGTGATACTATGGCTATGAACTGATACTGCAGGCAACGTGTATTCCGGCACCAGGTACTCGGCGACCACTCCTAACAGGGACGTCTCCGTAGTCAAGTTCCCTTGACGACTATTCCTTGTTAGGAACTATAGTGACTATTCCTTGTTAGGAACTATAGTGACTATTCCTTGTTAGAAACTATAGAGACTAGATCCTCGATCCCAGCACTCCAAAATATTCCAACACTCTCCGATGAATTTCACTCCAAAACGGGCCTTGTCTTTTGCTTTTCTGCCTTCTCTTTTGCTTCTTGACTCCAAAACAACTAAACATAGGTTCAATTCCTATATAACTTATAAGAGTATAACTTAAAGGTCAAGTATTTGTCTTCAACACAAATAATAGTAGTTCGATTCTACTTACTCTTGTTTTGCTTCTGTAGCTTAAATGGTAGAGCATTCGCTTGAAGCGCGACTAGTGTAAGTTCAATTCTTTCCGAAGCCATAATGAGTTAATAGTCTCATGGTTAAGACAATTACCTTTTAAGTAATTTATATTGGTCTCTTGCTTTTCTGCCTTCTCTTCCGATTTTGACTCCAAACTCTTGTCTTTTTTTTTTTTTTTGATTCCTGTCTGGTTAGACTCCGCCGAACGACCAGACCTCGGCTTCATCTTCTATCCGATCACTAAAAATCGTCTCCTCATCGCCTCCGGCCTCCACCCGCTCTCTCTCCACCGAGGCCAACCGCGACGCCACTCGCTTGGTGTAATCACCGATGGAGCGGGGTTGGATGGTGGTGGACCCCACGGAGATGGGGCTCTGGGAGGCCCGCTCAAACCATTGCTTGAACTGGGTCTGGTCCACGTCGTCGACCAAGTTAAATACCGAAAGATACGCCTTTTCGGCGGCCAACCGGATTGGAATCACGGGATCTCTCAAACACGAAAAGACGGCGGGAGCAATGGGATCCAAAAACGGCTCCAAACACTCGCGGTTCTTTAACCGAGCAATGGTCCGGATCACTATAAGGGCTAGCCGACGGGTATCGGCGGAACTGGATGCAGGCGCATGGGCCAAGCGGGCCAACTGCTCGACTGCCATTTGTCTGTTTTCCAAGGGCAAGTCAAAGGGCTCCAGGTCCGGCACAGAACGTTCCTGTTTGGGCAGTTTCCTCTCTCCCTGTAAAAGGAGAAGTTTTCCCAAGGCCACGGTGGCATTATCGGAGATATAAGGCGAAGAATCGTCGGAACAGTGGAGAATGAAGCCCACAATCTCGTCCAAGAGCCCTGTATGGAACACGTGTGCAGGAGCATCTCTCAAGAAAGAATTGAGCGATAAAATGGCAAACTTCATTTCCGTGGCGTCGTTGCGCTTGCTCAAGACCTTATGGCGGAGAATATTGGCTGCTTCGTCCGGAGATAAGACCTGGGAAAGCGACCCCAAAAGCCGGGCGTACGCCACCGCTGATTGGTCATTGACACTGTTCAACTCGTGCTCCACCAAAGTCATGATCGACGTCTTGGACGCCTCGCTCATATTCTTTCCTCCCTTCAAAACAACCTGGAGCATGGCCTTAAGGAGCGAGTTCTTGATGGCCTCGTCGTCGGAGGTTTTCGCTGCGGTGACCAATTCCGCCACAAGCGAATCCACCCGAGGTTGGAACTCAATAAGAAGCCCCAACGCCTCCACGGCTCCATTTCTTAAGCGGTCATTCGAAGGGTCCATCAACGAACGGACAAATGTCCTTTGGAGTTGAGGAATAAAAGGCCTTAAAAATTGCGGAATCCGACGCAATAAGTTGGTCAAAGCAGCCAAAATCGCCGTCTTGATATCGGAACTGACCCTCTCTCCAATCACACGGATAAGAGGCCCCGTGATGGGCGTGGCAAACGGCTTCAAGTTGTCCGGCGGCGTGCGGACGATGATTTCCGCCAAGGAAAGCGCCGAAAGCTGCTTCTGTTCTGCAGACCCGTACATCAACCCGTGGGAGAAGATGGGCAAGATACAGCTGGGGCCCTTGGGCAAAGTGAAGCCCGGCAAGTTCTCGCCCTTGACTCCCGAGATAAGCAACGCCTGGTGTGCAGGTTTGATCAACTGCTCGAGCGTCGGCTTATCCTGGGCCTTGACCAAGGCAAAGAGCGCTTCAAACACTCCTTGCACCACCTCCACGTCGTTATCTCCAAGATAAAAGATAAGCTGGGAAACCAAGTCCTGCACGTAGATCAGGTAGTCTAGCGTCGTGTTGGCAAAGAACACCGCAAGCCGCGGCGTGATGGCCGCCCGTTTCTCCGGGTCCTGGTGTTTCACCAACGACATCAACTGCTGCATCACCGGATGCACTCCCGAGTCGTCGTTGATCGACAAGAGCGTCTTGTCAAAGGCATTGGTGGCCTCCTCGAGCGTCTGGGCATTTCCGCTCTTCTTGGCGCCAATCACCGCCTGGAGCAAAGTGTTGATGATTGCTCCAAGACGGGAGTAAAGCGCAGTGCCGGCCACCGAGGCCAACGACGCCAACGCTCTTGTTTTGAACGTATCGATTGGAGGCGTCATCAACGTGGGGATCAAAATGGGGAACACCACATCGGCCTTGGTGGCCATGATATCCTGCAACGCCAAAAGCGCATTTTCCGAATCGTCCGTCTCCAACATGTTCAACAAGTAGGGCAAGATCTCGTCGATCACCACCTTCCCGATTCTGTCCTGGAGTGCCTCGAACGCCTGGGCGGCGGCGGCACGGACTCCGGCAGACAGATCCGTCAACGCGTCCCTGATGATCCGGATAAACGTTTCCTGGAACCGCTCCAAGGCATCGCTATTGGCGGAACTGATCAATTCCGTGGCCGCAAAGCAAATGCCCTGTTTTCCATCGGCATCGCTGGAAACAAGCAAATCTTCCATCGTGGGAAGCAACTGGGCCAAGGCATTGGCCCCCACACGACGCACCACATCTCCCAAGGTGGTGGCGGCAATGGTTCGGTGGGTTTCGTCGCTGGACGCAAGCCGCTTGACCAACATCTGCGTCAAGCTAGGAATGATATCCTTGACGGTTTTTGGAGTGTTGGCCACCAATGCTTTCCAGATATCGATGGAGGCAGTCCTCACCACACTAGTGACATCCGACCGACACACGTAGACCGACGCCAAAATACGGTCTCTTCTGTCCTGGCCCAACACGTCCACGAGGTTCCGGTTGACCTCCAGCTGCTCCTCCGTGAGCTCGTTTTTGCCGGAGATTCCCGTGACCTGGAACAACAAGTCCCCGGTAAGTTCCACGGACGAAAGCCGGATCCGGTACGACGTATCGGCCATGCCCAGCTCCAATTCCGGCAACAACAAGTCAATGGCTTTGGACGCGTAGTTCTTGACAATCAATCGTCCGGCCTTCAAAGCAGTTCCCCGGATCTCCTCATCGGTATCCGCCAAGCCTCTCAAAATGGGAGGAATGATCTGCGATAAGTAGGGAGCAAATTGTGACCCAAAGCAAACCGGCAAATAAAGCAACAACGGCACGTACCCGGCCCGCACGTGATTATAAGGAGATTGGGCATTGGAGAGGATGGAAGGAAGCATCTCGTCCAACTTGGAAAGTCCCAATCCGGCAATAACCTCGGCCAACGCCTGTGCCGATCCAAGACGGTCGCCTGCTTTTGTGGGGTCGTTCAAAGTTCCTGTAAGACGAGGAATCAAATCGGAGAAACGGTCCTCTCCCAATTTCTCCACCAAAGACCCCAAGGCCCTGGCCCCCGTGGATCTCGTTTCGGGAACAGGGTCCACCATCGCCACCTCGAGCTCCGCCACCAACGAGGGCAAATAAGGCAGGAGATCGTTGCTGTCGACCAAAATCGACATGTTTCCAACAATCTGGCAGGCCTTTTTCTTGGTGGAGGCAGACCGTTCTCTCATTCCACGGTGGATCACGTGGATGATGAGTGCCAACGATGGACCATCGATGTAATGCACAAACTGCGTCTTGATCAACTTATCGAGCGCCTCCTCGGTGTACTTTGTAGGATCACCAATGGCCCTGATCAAGTCCGGCACAATGGTCTGGATCTCCGGGTTCCGGATGACTTCACCAAACCTCTTAAGCGACTGGTCCGCCGCTTTCCTCACCTCCTTATGCGAGTCGTTCAAAACTCCCACGATTTCAGGCACAATCGTCGACAACGACGCAGATAACTGCGTGGGGTCAAGGTACGCCATGGACCCCAAAAGCTCCACCGAGCCCTTCTTGGATCGCCATGCAATATCGTCCAAATTGCGGATGGCAAGCGGAATCAACTGCTTGATCCCGTAACTGGTGGTGCACTTCATGATTTGCCTGGCGGCCAAGTCCGTGGCTTCCCGGACCTGGGGGCTCGGGTCTCCCAAAAACTTCAAGATGATCGGCAACACCTCGATCACGTAGGGTTCAAACATGGCGCCCAACACCTGCGATAAACAGTCAAACACAAACGAAACACCCTCTCGGGCATTTTCGCTTTTCTTATCGTCGGCAGCAGCGGTGATTTCCCTTATGACGTCGTTCTGGAAAAGCGACTTGATTCCGGCTCCCTTGACCAAACCTGCAATTCCGTAAGCAGCACCCTTTCTCTCGGCCAACGTTTTCCCGGTCCAGAGCTTTTCCAAGAGCTTTTCAAACGTATCTTGAAGCTTCTCCTGGAACGAATTCACAAGAGGAGCAATGCACTCGGAAACTGCAAACTGCACATCCTCCGACGGAGTGTCGAGAGTCTGCAACAACCGGTCAAAGATGATTTGAAGCCGGGAGTCGTCTGCATCCAAATGCCGTCCCAAGGATCCATACAAGATGATCACCAGCTCGTTGATTCTGTCTTGTTTCCGTGAATTCTCGTCTTTTTTCGCCAAACAAGCCTCGAAGATCTCGATGAGAACCTCCACGTTCTCGGCGCCCGATTGCTTGATGATTTCGGTTCCGGCCTCCAAGAGTTCCTGGGCCACCAACTCTTCCTTGTCTCCAAGAGTTTCTTCCGGCACAAGGAAAGTGAAGATTCTTTCAACGGCTTCCGAAGACTTGCACAAAGGACTGAGGAACCGCAAGGCAATGGCAATGGTGGACCTGGACTCCCACAAGTCACGGGATGCAGCTGCAGTGTTCACTGCAAGCCCAAACTTGTCCTTTTCTGCAGGAGGAGGCACCTCCAACTTCTTAAAGAGCAGCAACAACTCGTTGGACCATTTCAAGTAGACGGATTCGTCATCTTCGCTAAGAACTTCAATGGCAGACGCAAGCGATTTGGCCACCGTCAACCGAAGCCCCGTATCCTTTTGGTCAATGTACCCAAGTAATCTTTGCGGGGCATCTGCAGGAACCAGGAACTCACTTTCTTCCCAGATCGTTCTGGACAACTCGGCAACGGCATTATCGGTATCGTGCATCGTCAACCAGATTTGGTCCGAGTACGTCAAATCCTCCGTCAAGTCGAACTCCGCATCGATGCTCTGGAGAATGGCGTTTTTGACAAACGCATCGGGAATCACCAAATTCAGAAGAAGAATCTCCAAGTCCACGAGGCTAAAGTTCACGGAGATGTGTTGACAAACCGTGGAGAAACACTCCTTGACCATTTTGGCCCTGGTGGGAATCTTCATCAATTCAATGATCGACTCCAAAATCGGCCGCCGGGGAATGTACTCGTTCTCAAGCATATTCTGGGCGGAAAGAATGCTGATGGCCAACGAGAGGTGCTCTTCTTCAGCCTCCTCATGGTTAAACTCGGAAGTGACCTTTTGCTTCTTGGAGTTTTTAAGGGCCACCGCTTTTCCGTTCTCCATGACCTTGATGATCAACGGAGCAATGTAAATGTACCCCGAGACCGTGAACCAATCATCCACGAGCATTTTGATCCGGAACAAGATGGTGCTCAAACTCTCAAGAAGCGGCTGCTGGGTGTACCGTTGAGGAATGCCCTTGATTCCATAGAGCCTCAAGATAATTGCCCCGGTCATTTCGGCCAATGGGTGCAATCTCGCCTTGATCTCATTGGATGCCACGATGAAAGTAAGAGGGCCTTTTTCTCCGAGCAAATCATGGGCAAGAGGATGCTTCAAGAGTTCCAAGAGTTCGAAAACGGCCACACTGTACCATTCCAAGCCACCTTCATTCAAGGAAGTGGAGTTGCCAGCGAAGGTGGAGATGATGGCAAAAGCACGGTTAAAACGCTTGTTGATGGCGTTGATGTTGGCCCGAAGAGCCGATTCCTTGGCAATCTGTTCGTTGACCAAAACCTGTTCGTCTCTGGTGAGTTTCCTCTGCGTGGTTTTCTTGGCGGAGATCTCCTTCTTTAAGCTTTCCTCCCATTTCCTTGTTTCGTAGTCCTTGGAGTTTTTGTCCTCCACCTTCTTGGCCTTGGATGCTTCTAAAACATCCACCACTGCCTCGCCCTCTGAGCCTCTCCAGATATCAATAGCCGTGGAGTCGATTCCCACAAGGTTCTCAACAGAGAGATCTGCTCTCAAGGCCTTGACGATTTCTTCCTGACAAGCTTTAGGATGAACAAACGAGAAGGTGGTTAAAGCAGCACATGCAGCTTTGAAAAAGGGACTTGTCTCTGCATACTTTTCCATGGAGGATAACGTGAGAGCCGTGATTTCAGAAACATGGTTGGATATGATTTGGAAAGGGTCCAACGACGACCGCAAGGCCAACCCGATCCATGCTTCCTTGACTGCAAGTCCTGAATGGTGAGCAACGACAAACAAACTGACCAAGACCTTCTCGGCAGCTTCTTTCAGGCAGCTCTGTAAGAGCTGGTTCAACACTGGCGAAAAGAACTTTAAGCCGTATGAGAGTTCGGTGGTGTCAGAATTCTCCGCCGAAGCCACAATCTCATCAATGGCCTGCACAAAGGAGGAGATCAAGATCAGCTCGTTGACTTTTTGGAGCTCGGCAATCGATTTCAAAGCGTCCAATCTGATTGCATAATTGACGTTATTGGAAACGGCAAAGTATAGATATGCAAGTGCAAAATCCAAGGCCTCCGGTTCGGAAATGTAAGCAAACGAAGCCCCAAGGGCCTTCAAGCACCAAGACTGGTCGGTGGTGGTCAACTTGGTGATGGCCTTGGCACTTAAGAGAATGGAGAACTTGTCGTTGGAAACATCAAGAACACCAGCAAAGGCCTCTTTTTCAGCGTCGAAGCGGGCCGAAAGTGCAAGGTAAACGTATGCAGCAGTGACCCCTTTGTTTGAAATGCTTAAAAGAGGCGATTTGTTGGCCTCGGCCAAGGCCTTGGCAAAGGAGGGCTTCAAGGTCTCGTAAAGTTTGACCATACGAGAATTGGACTCTTTGGCCGAGAGCAACTGTGTGCCGATAGAAGCAGCCCATATGCTTCTAAGTGGAAGCTTGGAGCTCTCCAAACCTGCTTTGAACTGAGAAGCAATCTTCTCCTCTCCAGCAAGGGCCACATCTCCAGCAAGGGCATCCACGAATGCTTTGGAGAGAACATTCAACAAACTGGCGAGGACTTGTTCGTTTTGTTCCTTCGACGCAAGAGGCAAAATTGCAGCCGTGAGTTTCTCCGTAAAAGCAGCGTCTGCCAGGGAAACCGCCCCGAAAGTCTCCGCAATAAGCACTTTGCTGTCCACATTAGTAGTTCCCTTGAAGCATTTATTGATTTCGTCCAAGACAATTGTGAGATCAGCAGTGGAAATTGATGGCAAGGAGGTTTGGAAGATATTTCTGAGGGTGGCGGAAGCAGCCGCACGAACATGCTCCTTGTTGGACTTGAGGCCAGTCATGAGTTGGCTTAGGAATTTGGAGGAGGCCAAAGAAGAGGAGAGGTCAATTGCTTCTGGTTCGGAGAAGAGGAACACGGTGATTGAGCAGAAGCCAAACTCCGAGGACTTCAACACGGCCTTCTCCAAATCAGGCAACACCAGCTTGGCAAAGTCGTCTCCTGAAACATAGTTCTTGAGGAAGTGGCGCGTGAATTCCGTCAAGGCATGAGGCGAGGGAGGGATTTTCCCCAAGACCACCAGTGAGGTAAAAAACTTGATAACTGTGGGAACGTGGGTGCTTAAATACTCGAAAAGAGAGGGGTGGGCGGGTAACAAGTCATGCACAGCGTCGGATAAGACACCCAAAAAGAGAGTGGCTGCCGAGGGCAGCTTGCAGTCGAGTGCGCCACGCACGCAGAGGTCGATGTAGGCCTTCTGTTGCGCAATGTGCTGCGACGCTAAGACATGCATAAGCGAGTGTTTCAGGTGAGCCAAGGCGGAATTGAGAAGACGCCGCCTGTGTGAAGGGTATTGGGAGTGCTGCAGAGGCATGCTGGAGTCGGCTGCAGATGCAAGCAACAACACCTGCGCAACAATGAGCTTCGACGCAATGCTGGAATCGGAGGGATTCTCGGCGCCCGCTGCGTTTGTACCTGTGGGGGTATCCTTATTTAAATCGGCCGTCTCGCCCCCCTTTGAGATATCATTGCAATTTTCAGAGGCGTCGAGCACCTGGGCCCAACCTAATAAGGTGAGCAAATTTGTAACAGGTGCGTTGGTGGAATTCTGGGCAACATCATAAATGCTATTGACAAAAAAGGTCAAGTATTTCCGGTCTTGTTCAACAAAGCCCAAGAGGGCCTTCTGTGCTTGCAATCGAGACTGGCCGTCGGAATAATGGCTGTAAGTTCTGAAGAGCAACTGGGCCCACTTTTGGGCGGTGGCGGACTCCTTTTGCGCAGGCAATTCCTTGAGAATATGCTGCCACGCGGCAATTCTAAGGTTACGGCTTGAACCAAGAAGGATCTGGCCGGGCCGTTCCTGGAGGGTGTTTTGCAAAGTGTCGGGGTCCATTACGGTTGTAAATGGAGAGGAGGTGAAAAAAAACTTGAGTGAGAAACGAGACACGTGACCACGCGCACGTGACGCCGGCCAGTGATTCGAGACACTGAACAAGGGCCAACAACGAATACAAATGAAATCATGGAATGATGAAACTATTACTGGAACATGAAACGATCAAGAGTTAAGAAGTGACCATAAAATCAAGCAACAGGAAAGAAATGTGGATGAAGGTCACGATAAAGCCACATCAACAGTGCAGATTTTAAGGCTACTGAGAAAAGAAGCATGATATTAAAGGATAACATGATATCAATGGACTAGCGAGATATGGTGAGATGAAAGGTCATTGAAGAATGGTGGACCCAAGAGGACCGAATGAGCATGAGCCAGGGGTACTTGGAGGAGGAGGAAATTGAATTTCCAAGTGATTCAAAGAATTGATTTTATGACTAGGAGTCGTCCTGGGCGTGTTTTGTGGTTGTGACCAGCCTTGAAAAAAGTCCAGAGACTCAAAGAAGGCTACAGTTCTTTTCTCAACTATCCGATGGAGTCATCTCCACTTGAAAAAGACAGTCGTTCAAAAAGAGAGTTGTTCAAAAAGAGAGTCGTTCAAAAAGACAGTCGTTCATGGTGTCTCGACTATTGTCTGATTTAGTGGTTGATTTGTTCAAGAGATCAGAAATTGTCTGCCAAGGAGTTGTCTTCGTTGCCAGCAACTTTTACCAGACATGCTGCCCAAAGGGAAGGAATGTTAAACGGGAGCGCCTTGCGACTCTTGCACGTTCTGCATGTGCATTCCGTACACATACAGTCTGTCGAGATGAGGAAATCTTTGACATAGTTACGGAAGGATATCAGGAGAATAACAGGAGATGAGTGTCGTGGTGACGACCCACTTGGCTACTTGTGCCTACAGGCACCGTGGCTGAGGAAAATCTATAAGAGGCCACTCGGTCGGCTCCTTTGTCAAAGAAGAACACTTTGTCAAAGAAGAACCGACATTCATACAAGGATGAGTCATGCAACCACCACCTCCTCTTCCTTAGGAGAGATCAATGAGGCAGTCATTCCGAAACCCGAAGTTGTACATGAAACAGCGCAACAAGGAAGCCAGGAAGCCAGGAAAAAAAAAAAAAAGATGGAGTTGAAAGAGGAATGCAAAGAAAGCTAAGGGGAATGCTTGGATGTGGAATATAAATCCTGGAGGATGATTCTTGTCTAGCCTCTCAATTCACCTAGACTCCATCAAGAATGCCTCAAAGATTGACAGGCAACCAATTGTTTTCCGAGAAGTGTTCATTCCAGATATGATCAGCAAGCCATCAGCAGGACCCAGATTTATGCCAGTGCAGAATAACTAACAGTGAGATTGCCAATGAGAACTGACAGTGTGGAGATTGACAATTGGAACAGTGGAGATTGACCAATGGAACAGTGGAGATTGACAATTGGAACAGTGGAGATTGACCAATGGACAGAGCAGAGGTTCAGGACAGAAACAGAGGTTCAGGACAGAAACAGAGATTCAGGACAGAATGGGAACTAACCAACAAACAAAAAACCCTACAATGCTAGTTGGTATATTTTAACTTAAGTTTCCATTGGTAAAACATAATGGAAATGACCAACTACATAACTGGCCAAGAAGCGGAGCCCTGTGCAAGGCGAGAGTCGGGTAAAGTCCAAGGTGGACCGGCCTCAGGGCAAAGAACCCGGCCGGGCTGCACCCAAGCCCAACCCCAAGCCCATCCCCAAGACCAAAGCTCCGATACCCATTCGAAAGCCATCTCAGGGACTAGAACCGCGGCTCCAAACGACCCGCGAGTCGCAGTATGTTGAAGTTGACGACGAGTCCGATGAGATGAGTTCATTCCTAGAGTCGGACGACTAAAATAAATTTTAAAAAAGATAAATACCGGCCGGAGGCCCAAAAATCTTGGATTTTTATTGATATATTACATTTATAAATCTATTAAATAAACTATAATGACCACCCACTGGGTGGCTATCGCATTAATTGATCTTATATTATAAGTTATATTATAAGATATATAAGTCAACCTGTTAATTTAAAATTTCTTTTTTATTTATTTCATATTAAAGTTTAATTTATAAAATACCCTTATAATTACTTATTTCTTTAATATCCCGCACCGGAGGTGCGGCCTAATTAACTTTTTTGTATTTTACCTTATTTATATAACTCACATACGAGCATATTAAATATTATATATTTACTTACCGATGGTTAATTTGAGCAGTTATATATTTACTTATCGGTAGCCCCCCGAAAATTTCGGGGGGACTCCTTTTATATTTTTATAGATATCATATCCACCAGCTTTGCTGGTAGTATTTATATGTCACAAGAGCTTATACTATATATTCTTATTACGAAGAGAGTGCATACGCCAAGCAAGACCACGACCGGGACGAGATGTGGTCTATATTCAACAAGGGTCGCCAGCGCAGCTACTACGCGCCAGCCGACGAGGATTCCGACGATATGGAGGCTACCGGAGCCGAGAGTTTCGAGGAGGAGATGCGGTCGAAGCGCAATGCCTTGGAGGAGGATAAAAGAGAGATGGCGGAGGAGGATAAAAGAGAGATGGCGGAGGAGGATAAAAGAAGATGAGGAGCTGAGGGAGCCGAGACGTGATTTTTTATAGCCACTCTGAAAAGAGGGTTTAAAGACTCACAAGAGTCAAGAAGAAATGGGGAATTGAATACAAACATTTCTTTGCATATGAACTTTAGGGACTAGCACGTGGCAATCTTCTTTAGTCACCTGAAGGATCAAACTAGATCTTACTTAATTAAATCCTTGATTATATAGTTTCCACGGATTATCTTTAATAACTAATAAACTTTTAAAAAGAACGTAGCGTACCTCTTCTGTAACATTATTCAGCCATTGTAACTCTGCCGACAAGGAAATCTCAATACTGTCACATTTTTTCTAACATCAAAAAAGACATTGGAATTGACTTCAAATAAAAACCAATTTGCCAAGAGCAGACTAAAAGAGGTAGCTCACTTGCCGCTCTCAATTTTCTCAACCCACTTTCTAGCATCCTTGATGTTTTCCAAAACCAACAAGTCCTCCTGTCTGTTCAAATAATTTTCCTCGCTACTCCGATCTTTCAAATAAAACATAATGGAGATGTCCAACTACATAAGAAGTCAAGAAACCTTTAGGCACCTAAAGAATCGGACTAGATCTTATCTTGTTTAACCTTAATTAAATCCTTGATTATATAGTCTCTACGGCTCCTATTTATAATAAATAGTTTCCACGGGATTATCAATAAACTTTTAAAAAAGAACTGATTTACCATATAAAAGATAATTTTTCATTAAATATAAGCCCTAAATTATATTAATAATAGAGAATTACTTTTATTTTATGATCTATTAAATAGATTTTACCGTTAAAATATATTTATATACTTAAACTATATTGAAGTTTGTGCGTCCAGTTCAAGCCAATATTTATGTTGATGGTTTTAAAGTCAGTTCCTAGTATTATTTCAGAAATAACCTTCTCTGTAACTGCCCTATAAAAGAATAAGGAAGGTAACTTTGGTGATTTTTTACATGTTCAAATATCACCAAAGTAAAGATGTATTTTGTCGAGCCTCGAACGTACGTCAGAGATTTGTATCTGTTACTCTCCAAACTAATACTAGGTCTCTGCTCAAACTGAGCTGATTTTCTGGTGACATATTTAGAAAGAGCTTTAAGATTAGGTGCACTTAAGGAAGATTTAAGATCTCAACTATTGACTGAGCAGATACTAAAATGTCCTATTTGTTCAAAAGATGTACTTAATATGAATAATATCAATAATTGATTATCGAGCTAATATGGAAAACTCAATGGCTAAAGCAATTTCTAAAAAAAGAAATACTAATATCGAACAAATTAGTTCTGAGGTAGAAATGGGAACTAGAAAAAAAGCCCATCCAGGTCATAAATCATTTATATTTTAAGATTCTTATTAGCTAGAAATATTAGAATCAAATTATAAAAATCTAAATTTAACTTAGACCTTAAATACATATAAGTAATTAAGGATATAAATAATCTCATGTTTTTTTCGACATTCTAACCTTATATAATCCTCAGCCATGCAGGAGGTCCAGAGGAAACTAGACCAGACTATACCAGACTACTCTCTACTCCACTTTATACTCCAAAGAGTTACTACTGTATAATGCTTCTTCACTCTTCTCTATGCTGTGACTAATTAATAACTCGAATATTAATTCTAGTAAAATTATGATAACTCTAATATTAAATTCTAGTAAAATTATGATAGTGATATGCATCATGACACTTATTTATTCTTATAAAAAATATCATAAACTAATAAAGGGTAATTAATATTATTTTCGCATTTAGGGCCATCCACTTCTCTCCGGAAATAATTCTTTGATTGCACCTTTTATCAACAGGAATTTTCATTTGTCAACTTTTGGCTTTATAGTTTTTGGCTTTATAGTTTTTAAAATTGCACAAAAATCTAATAGTCCAATCCCATTGTCGTAGACCCAACATGAATAGAACTTTAATCCATATTTGGGCTTCAGGACCTAACACAGCAATGTTTTCAAAGTAACCATCAGTGGAATCCTGAAAACCATTCCGGATGGTGGAACCAGCGGAAAGAGGGCGACTTGGAGCCCACCTCAATGTTTGTAAACCCACATGTCAAGTTTCGTTCCTCGGATGAGATAATAACTTTGGTTGCTCAGACCCATTTCATGATTTCACAAAATTCGCCACAGGATACATAAACACCTTTGTCAAGCATTTGCGTTTTCAACCCAATCTTAGATCTGTCAGCACATGCATTCGAAGGGTCTGCATTGTGTAGTAAGAGGTTCATTTCACCAGAAAACAATTCCTGGAGAACCGATGTGTTGGTGACGTCATTGACTTCTGGGTTCCAGCAAAAGAAAAAAAGGCGGCAATAAAACCCTTCGATTTTCATCCAACTTCAAATCGGCTGGACAGTGGGACCGAAAGCGAGCTTAGAATCAGGTAAGCCAACGTACCTGTATGGAATCGCCAGCACCGGCTCCAAAACACATGATACCGTAATTCACTCCTTTTCGTGATTGGATACGGCGCCCAAGAGGTGTCATGACAGTGGACATCCTTACGAAGAACACGATGGCCATTTCGGGAACACGGGGAATGGATTCATTCCTTTTTTTTTAGAGACACTTCGTCGTGCCCGAAAACAGTTTCCAAAATAGCTCGTTTTCATTGGCTTCCTTTTCATTAATACTCCCGTTTTCGTAGGAAGAATCCATCATGGCAGTCACAGCCTCAGTTGTTTCATGGAAAAGGAAAAGTTCCACCCCAAAACAGTCCTCATAGAGCCCGTACCCAAGGAACCAACTAACCGGAACCAACTAACCGGAACCAACTAACCCGAAGAGTTGACCCACAAGTGGTGCGGGCTCATATCCATGGCCAAGATTGAAATGACGTAAGTCAAATTTCCCAAACAGGCAAACAAAAAGAACATGAAGGAAATACCGTGGCAAGACTTGCGCTCGGAATTCAAAAGAAACCATGCAAAATTTGCAAACCTTTACTAATCTCCAACAACCCTTTCTGAATGGTTATATGGTTTTCATCATTAAGCGAGACTGTCGAGAGATTACCAGAGCCAGGCTCCGTTGCAAAGATGAACTTAGACTTGGTCTCCTCTAGTACTGGTCTATCTAGGGTGTACTGGTCTATCTATCTATCTATCTATCTATCTATATATATATATATATATATATATATATATGTATATATGTTTATTCGTAACTATAAACTAACTACGAATTTGGACGGAGAAAACCGTTGGACGGTGTAAAAACTCCGTGTGCCTAAGATTAGTAGTGGAAGTTTGGATGTTAGAGACACGCGGCTAAAGACTCTTTAATCACACTAGAATCATCGACGACGGTTTCCAGTATGAAATGTTTTTGCGCGTTGAGTCTGGCGTTAATGGTGGGAGGCCCAATGATCAATCTTTGTCTGAGGTCTTCGATCCTCCTCTTGGTGGGCTTTCGGTGCGTCAAGAGAGTTTTGACTAGAAAGTAGAAGAGGTTGAGCTGTTNTGGGAGGCCCAATGATCAATCTTTGTCTGAGGTCTTCGATCCTCCTCTTGGTGGGCTTTCGGTGCGTCAAGAGAGTTTTGACTAGAAAGTAGAAGAGGTTGAGCTGTTTAAGCTCGGCCGTTGTGTTTCCAACTGCATAATCGATTGAGCGTGTTTCGGTGAGCTTGGATTCGTCCCAAATGACTTGGGAGA